>CABFOW010001528.1:0-25636 GCA_902141385.1 Timema californicum
TTAGAAACTCACTGTAAAACATTGTGTATTTTCTTTTATTATATTATTATGCCCGTGCGAAGCCGGGTTGGGCTGCTAGTCACTAATAAAAATATAACTGCAAATCCTATAGTTTTAGAGTTACTAAGCTAAATGTCGGCAAAGCTAGCTAGCTTGATTTGAAAATGAGTAAGGTCCCATAGACACACTAAATAATAAATGGTAAGAGGATGGTCTGTCAATTACATTAGCTGATGGCTAACAATCAGGTGTCAACACAAAATTGTTATGGCCGGCCCTTTCCCAGTGGGTACTGCCAGAGCACTCAATAGTACATTTATACCATACCCACTACATGGGGTACACACTAACTTTAAATACTTGGACAAATGAGGTGCCAACTAGGGGAAAATAAAAATACTATCTGTACGGGCCACTATACAAAACTAGCCGTGTTCCGCACTTTGCGCACCCAAAATAGTAACACAGAAAGAGGGGTGCCAACAAGAATGCTGTGAGATTCTGACATAACTAGGTCCTCAAATAAAGGCGTTAGACAACCTGTTTGTAGACATAAAAAAATCTAACAAGTGAGCACGACGTCCACGGTGTCATGTGATATTGTGAAGTCGTAAGAACTTAAAACAGAATAATTAACTTATGGAGAAGAGTAACCTTAACGCAAGGTCCTTATTACATATAGAGCTCAAAGCCCCTGCATTTAAGCTATGTTACATGGACATAGGGAAATATATATAGTCATACTGTCTGACTAAAGAAATAAATTCAGATTGACACAAAACAAAATTTTGTCATTATTACTAAAATAACGAGTCTGAAGGACTTAGAAAGCATTATAGCTGTTTCGACTAACAGAAACTAAGCTAGAAGGACACAGAAACAAAAATTAGTTACTCTGAATAAAACAACAAATCTGAAGGACTTGGAAAACATATTTGCCACTTGGACTGACAGAAACAATATTAGTCTCCTCGCCTATTACAAGTCTGAAGGACTTGGATATTTGTTGAATACTTGGAACATCGGACGAGATTCCCTCGGCGTCGATGCGGCGAGACCCACGACCCAAACATCAAGACCACTGGTTTCCTCTTCAGGTGCTGGAACAGAGGTTCCTCCTTCGAGGATATAGTATTATGAACTACAGTAGAATGAACATAGGGGTCAACCGTTATATACTATTTTTTATTTACTCTAAACAGGAGCCAATAAGGGCATGTATTGAGGGAAAAGGAAGGAAGGAAGGGGGGAGGTGGGAATAGTGGAGAAAGAGTTGCCAAGGAAGTCCGCAGCAGTGCTCGTAGCTCTAGGCATCGAACCAACGACAGTCAGGATCTTGGTCAACATCGAGTGTTCAAGCGCTCAGACGACTGTTAAAACTGCCACGTCTTCACTTCCTCCATGCACAATAGTTTGTCGAAGTATGGTGATTGTATCCGGGAACTTCCACCTAATGTAAGTATAACACAAATGATATTATTGCAGAAAGTATCAATTTTAATTCTCTTCTTTTGATTCCTTTATTTCCGTTTGGTATTTTGTGCAGATTACGGTTTGTAGATGTCATTTTACTTGACTGACATGCTACATACTTTAAGATCAAAAACATAATTTTGTCATAATGTAAGGATATTTTTTTTAAACTATTTAAAGAATTTATGGAGTTTGATTCAATGGTATGTCCTTAAAACTCGTTGAATATATCATGAATATATTAATACGGGAAATATCTCGATTTGCAGTGACGTCACAGGAAATAAACGTTATTAACTTAGCTACAAAAAGATGAAGTAGTCGAAGCTATAATTTATTTAAAAAAATATCTGTTTACAAAAAATAGAAAGGGTGGTTCGTCTTTAGGTCTTGGGAATATATCCATCTCCCTGTGACGACATAGCCGGGGGAGGGGGGAGGGTTATGGGATGAGAGGACCTGTGTTCAAATTATGAAGGTGGAAAGGGTGAGGTGGAGTCACGTGACCCAAAAGGCGAAAGGAATAAAAAAAAAATAGAAGAAAGAAAGCGAACAAACGACGGGTGATTGTGGGAGAAAAAAAAAGAAAATTGGATTGCAAAAGTCGGCTCAGTCTTTGTAGTTTTCTTGTATCGTGACCGGGGAGAAATTTTCGGCCCGTGGAGAAAAAAAAAATCTTGAACTTGGTGGGATACGGAAAACGGTCACGAACTTTTGGGGGTTCTTGAAAAAAAAAAGCTACCATGGGACTGGATGAGACAGGACTAAATGCTCAGGCTTTGATTACCGACAGCTTCGAGAACCCTTCCCTTTCTTGTTCTTACTCGTCGTCTTGCCAAACCTTCAATTTGTAAGTTTTATTAATTTATATTTCATCACCCCAATTTACTGCTCGTTTGGGTTATACGTCTTTACCCTCATAACGCTAATGAGACAGGGATGAGAGGGGTTGAATTAAGAAGAAATGTATTCACATTCACGTGTAGAGAGAGAATGTAGAATCACTTAGGAAAAATCACCCTCGGTACACCCGACAGGGATCAAACACCAACATCCCCTTTATCGCCAGTATAATCTGTTGCTAGAGTGACGCCTTGGACCAGAGGTCTTCAACATTTTAATGTCGAACGTCCAAAGTTTTTTTTCTATTGATGGCTCGCGGACTGCAGCTGCAGTGCTTTACTCATAATATTAGGATTTAACACTAAATATATTTATTTCTGTGTCCTTTCAGTGGTGATGAGTTATCGCGAACACCCATGAATATGTACTAAGACTCCCGACTATGTTCGAACACTCCCCAGTATGTCTGAACTCTCCCGAATAAGCTCGAACACTCCCGACTATGTCCGAACTCTCTCGAATATGCTCGAACACTCCCGACTATGTCCGAACTCTACCGAATATGCTCGAACATTCCCGACTATGCTCGAACACTCCCGATATGTCCGAACTCTCCCCACTATGCTCGAACTCACCCAAAATAGTATTCTCCCCCTTGTCCACTAGAGTTGTCATTTGCCATTTCAAAGAACATTTATGAAAAAAAGTAGACTATGTCCGAATTCTACCGAATATGCTCGAACACTCCCGACTATGTCCGAACTCTACCGAATATGCTCGAACACTCCCGACTATGCTCGAACACTCCCGATATGTCCGTGCTCTCCCCACTATGCTCGAACTCACCCAAAATAGTATTCTCCCCCTTGTCCACTAGAGTTGTCATTTGCCATTTCAAAGAAAATTTATGAAAAAAAGTAATGTTTTTCTTCACGTATAAAGCACAAATAGTTTCCAAAATACCTTAAAATAAGTATTTATTGAATTATTAACTTATGTAAAATATTATTTTTTCTTTTGAAATAATTTTATATTTTTCATAAGCTGATGGGCCGCAAAATATTTACGTTGGGCTGCAAGTGATTTGTGGGCCATGGGTTGAAGACCCTTCCCTTAGACCATAGGGCCACCTAACCGGGTTAGTTAGACATTTAATTTTATATTGAAAATGGGCTATTTTAAGGAGTCTGTAAAATGATATCTAACATGAATTCAACGATTACCTAGTGTGGCGGTTGGTGCTGTTTTCAGCTTTCGAATGTCAGAATCAACGGAGGATAGTTTCAATTGTAAGTCTGTCTCTACACAATATTATTTTTTAATAATAGACAAGCGCTGAAAACTGGGTTTCTCAAAGGTGAATATAGTGACTAAGTCATCGACTAGTTTATAAATCTTTTAGAAACATCAGCGTACACTGAGGGGCCATGAAACCAAAAGTCCAACAACAACAAAATTTAAGAAAAAAATATATTATATCTTCTTATATAGATGTATCGTGGACTCCAGATTGAGGACCTCTGGTATAATACGTCACTCTTGCAATAGACGGGTCTGTCGAGGAAGAGTAGCTCTGGGTTCAAATCCCGGTCGCGTGTGTTGAGGGTGATTCTTCATAAATGGTTTTAGATTCTTCCTCCATGAAAGGATGGGTATATATCCTCTAATGGTATACAAACCAGTTAAAAAATATAATCCTCCTTATTTTTATAAGTCTACTAAAATATAACTCAACTTTGATTTAGGAAACAGACCCAACTTAAATCTGTTTTCCAAAATACATTTCCTAAACACATACTAAAAGCTATAATTTCATATAATTATCCTAAAAACAACCAACCCCATGGTGTAGTGGTCAGTCCACTTGGCTATGGGCCTAACAGTCTCGGGTTCGATTCCCGGCTGGTACTTATGGTATTTTCCCGAAAGGGGGAACTACCCCAATGGTCACCAGGGTTTGGTTAGCTGGCGTTATATTTAAGTGTTTCCATCATACTCACTATCACCACCATCATACTCAATATCACCATCATTCTATCACTATCACCATCATCTTACTCACTTTCACCATCATACTCCCTATCACCATCATACTCACTATCACCATCATACTCACTATCACCACCATCTTACTCACTTTCACCACCATCACACTCACTTTCCCCATCATACTCACTTTCACCATCATACTCACTATCACCATCATACTCACTATCACCACCATCTTACTCACTTTCACCATCATACTCCCTATCACCATCATACTCACTATCACCACCATCACACTCACTTTCCCCATCATACTGACTTTCACCATCATACTCCCTATCACCATCATACTCACTATCCCCACCATCACACTCACTTTCACCATCATACTCACTATCACCACCATCATACTCACTATCACCACCACCATACTCAATATCACCATCATACTCACTATCACCATCATACTCACTATCACCATCATACTCACTATCACCACCATCTTACTCACTTTCACCACCATCTTACTCACTTTCACCATCATAATCCCTATCACCATCTTACTCACTATCACCACCATCACACTCACTTTCACCATCATACTCACTATCACCACCATCTTATTCAATTTCACCATCATACTCACTATCACCATCATCGAGACATGGAAATATTCTCCATGGAAAGGATGTACGATTAGTACACTCTGGGAAACGGTACGTTAGTACTGGCCAGACTTTCCACTGCTGGGCTACAATTAATGCAGTCCAGACGCCCGATATATATATATATATATCCTAAAAATAATTTCACTTAAGCCTTATTTCGTCAAACATTGGACAAAGGCCCATCTATAATTCTAGTTTTCCCGTTCTTATTGTATTCTACAATACAAGAATCACTCTCTTCCTGAGAGTTCAAGTCGGGGAGGAAAACGTGTGCAAATCTTAAGGAAAAAAAAGTGTTGTGACCCTCTTAACCTTAGGAAGCACTGTATACACTCTCCATAGGAAATGAGAGTCCATCCTTTACCTTCTCCTTTTTTTTTATACCCACTCACTCTACCCCCCTCACGGCAATTCCTCCTCTCGATACTCCATTCAACTGTCCCTTACTCTCTCCAACCCTTGAATGTAAATATCAGAGACGGGAAGGTTTTTGTATGTGCCAACAACAGAATTGCGTGGGGTTTTGTATGGATCGAGGGACCTTCCCCCCTCCCCCTCCCTCAATCCAACTCTCTTTTTTTCCCCTCTTCCAGTCTTTAGCTCACCCTGGACTTTCTACCCCCTCCAACCCCGAACCCCCCTTTTATTCTTTTGTTGAGGAAAAATTGAAGGAAAACAGCTACAAATGGCAGGGCCTATGCAAGAAGTGTGTAACTGCAAATTCCTTCTCTGACTTGGGTGCTGGGGTCTAGTTTTATACCTTCCCGTTTGTTTTTCTCTATCTCTAGCCATCTGGGCTATCTGCATATTTACATCAAAAGGGGTAAGGGTAAGCAGGTAAAATCATAGAAAAATGTTGCCGTATTTTCGTGGGAATTAGAAAAGGGGGAAAAAAACTAGAAATAATATACCTCAGTACACCCCATTATAGATACTAAAATAAACATCTTCATCAGTGTCAAACCAGAATTTAATGAGCCTTTTAATCAATCTGCATGCCCATCGATATTTGTGCCTCGTGTTTAGTGCCTTAATACTCATTCATACTCATAATACTCCACTAGGAGGCCCGAGCACATGCCTATAACTAGAAATCCCATCAGCGATCATTTTGACCACTTCTCATAAACAATATGCAGAAATTCTCTAAATATATGTCTTAGAACATTGTAGCATGCTTTTGGATTATGGCTGGTGATTTATCTTCACTAACATGAATTTATACTGGGTGTTCTAAAGTTTCTGGTCAGTAATTACCACGTACCTCGTTTCTGTAATTTCTATAACATATGCTGGAAATGTCACCCAAGGCCCGGAAGACATATACGAACACAGCTCTTCATATCATATCATATGAAGAGGTGTGTGGACACATTTCAGGCCCGGGAGGGACATTTCCATTTCCGGTTTAAGTAAAAACTCCGACGAGGTACAGAACGTAATACTTTAATGAGCAGTAAATTTTGAGACGCCTGTCCGGTTTCTTCACAGGGTCTCTAGTTTTTCGGTTTGTCACGTGATTTTTAGTGTCTCAAAAAAGAAAAAAGAAAAAAAAACTTACTTGGTACTGTGTAAGAATTGAGCTCCGGTAACAAAATTAGTGCCGATGGCAGTTCCTCAACTCTCGTGCGAAGCTTCTAGAATAAACACCATCATCCTCTGTGCCCCTAGGAGGAAAAACACCCGAACCTCGTCTTCACTCCCGCTAAACAATCATCTGGGGAGGTATTGCCAACCTAAGAAAACTACTATTAAGTGCATTTTTGCTTTCTCTTCACTTGGGAGAGGAAATATTATGATCGTATAGAAAAAATATCATATTTAAAAGATTTTGGTGTATAACGAGTTTTCAAACACTATTGAATAGAAAATTACATAAAATATTCCTACGAAATAAAATTTGTGACAAAAACATAGCTTTTCAGGGATAATTATTATGATGCTTTATTTTGAACGTAATCGGTCCCTTAGTATGGTGATCAGTGTACCTGGCTATGAACCTAGAGGACCCAGGTACGATTCAAAGCTCGAACCTTTGGTATTTTTCCCAAAAGGGAAATTATCCCAATGGTCACCAAGGTTTGGTTAATTTGGTTTAAGTTAGGTTAATTAAAACTCACAATGGCTCCACAAATTCATAATAACCGTCACTACATCATCTCATTTCGTGTACAACGTGTAAAAAACCTCTCTATAAGGCCCCCGGTCCTGTCGAGTGCAAGTCTAAAACCTATTGTGTGGGGTGGTGGGTGGGAGGGTAAAAGGCGTGGCGTAGTTTCACAACCGACCAAAGTATCCTTCCGCTCCAACAAGAACAGATGGATCACGGAAACCGTAGATGGCGTTATCTATCGGACAGGTCTTGTGGAAAAATCATATGTTGGGAAATATCAGTTTTCTCGAGAACGAGTGAAATTTTGGAGATAATATTTTCAACACTCCTTCTTAGATAATATATTGATGTTTATTAATTGTTAAATTTTCTTATTTGTTGTTATTAACCTGGCAGTTTTCTATTGAAAAATGTCAAAATTATTGATATTTGATCACTGTTAAAATCATAGAGGAGGTGTGTGTATAAAAAGTATAACTTAATCAACATGCTTTCTATTCTTGAACAAACTAGTTTCCGAAAATAAAATTGCAAAACAATAAAAATTCTTCAAGAGAACCGTTTGGATCCATGGCTCTACATTTCCACGCCAAGTGAAAAGGGCCAATAGCCTTAAGTGTATCCTAAGCAACGTTATGTGCCACCAGAGCGTCTAATAGTATACATATAAGGCGACCGAAGATGGATGGCATGTCCCTCATGGTCATATTTTTCACACAATATATATATTGAGGCTAACTCTTTGAATTTGACAGTTATATTGATAGACAAAGTACAACCTAAATCGTTTTGAAAATCTTGACTCTTACAAGACCTATAATAACACTTTTTCACAGAGACAGACCTCAACTATATTGTCAGAAGAGGAAAAAGAGCCTTTTAAATTTTCCGAGTGAAAATGGGCTTGTCCTTGAGTTGGGTCCAATATTCCGACCATAGGAGACTTTGAATCTTTTTTTTTCAATTCTGTTGTTATTGTCACAATGGAAGTTATTCTTTATAATGTCCCAGATGGAACAATTAAACAATTATTTGTAAATGTAATATTTTTAAAAAAGTTTGAAAAAAAAATATCGAGATATTCCTGTGACCTTCAGGAACATTGCTGCGAACCAGTGTTTGGGAACCATGGCCTTAGATCATTCGACCAAGTAAAGAGTTTAGTGCCAATTCATGTTATGTATTGAGGACCTCAAATTAAATTTTGAAGCATTAATTCGACATTTTTTTAAATCTTACATCACGTATATAACATAAATTCAGGTTAGTTGAATATTTATTTATGCTGATGGCGTGGAGACAAGATAGGTAAAATTTTAAAGAAGTGTACCCACAGTTGCGTGGGACTAGAATGGTAAACCATTAAAAACATCTAGATGAATGTGGTCTATATTTGAACCACGAAGGGGGAGGGTCACATTAGATGAGAGTTACAACATTATCCGCTTGGCCGCAATTGCGGGGGAACCGACAAGAATACCAATCAAATATTGAAACATAAATTCGCAGCTTTTGTGCAATTTTACATGTGTCTAACTCAACATCTTAACCTATTCCTGAAGGAGCCACACACACACATATATCTATACTTGTAGAAGTTTATTCAAGCGTATGATTTATTTGATCCGACTTACAGAATCTTTCCTTTCCTTCTGCCTACCAGCTCTCTACCCCTCCCCTCATTTTTTTAAAACCAAAATAATAAATTTTTTCTTATCAAAAACTTTTGGATTCTCATAAATCAAACTACACTTTTAAGAACGGTCCTTCCTTTTCCGATTCTCTATTTTCGAATAACATTTCCTCCTAAAACCTGTAGGCTTATTTTCCCCCTAGCTTTGTAAAAATGTGTTCTTGATGTCGTTATTTAGTACATATTTTTTCAAAGTTTACTAAGGCTATTTAAAAAAGAATGTTTATTTTATATTTAGGATATTCATGATGTATTTATTAAACTTAAATTAGTTATTTAATATCTTATTACAATAGTCAACACTTCATATCACTAAATTATTTAGTCCTTAAGACAAAATTAGTTTAACTTTCATGAATTATAATTATTATATTTCCCAAGTATTTGGGCGGATTATCATCATTTTAAAACAATAAATTTAAAGTACAAGTTGAAGATATTTTAAGAGGTTTCCTTAAACAATATTTAACAATTGTAAAAATATGGTTCAATAATTAGGGGATAATATTTTGGAAACCTAGATGTATTTAACAATATAACCTATAAACCAAAAGTAGTCCAATAAAAAAGTTGTCTACAAAATTCATTCATTAATGTATGCACACAAACATATACAATATAACTAATTACATTAATAAATCTTGATTTTAGCTTTCTCAATTAAGAAAGAATTCTAATCGCGAAGGTGACCTGGTGGTCTAGGGGTAATGTGTCGGACTTCTGTGCTGGCGGCCGGGGTTCAATCCTCGGTCCCGGCATAGGTTTATCTGATTACCAAACCCTTCCTTCACCTCTGACAAGACATCTTGTGAATGTGGGGAATGCTAGGCCTCCACTGCGGTTCGGATTCCACGTTAAACTGTAGGTCCTTCATTTCATCTCACAATCACCCTACCATTACACATTAGCGTAAGTGCGTATAGCCCGAACGGGTAGTAAGACGCGGTGCTAATAATAATAATAATAATCTAATCGTGAACATATTTTTACACCAAGATTATAATGTTTTATATTTATTTATTTTATATTTACCACCGCGTCTTACTACCCGTTCGGGTTATATGCTTTAAGTACTAATTACGCTAATGGATTAGGAATTGGGAAGGTTGAATTAGAGGAAGTTAACCCACATTTGCGTGGAGGGAGAGTGGAAAACCATACAGGAAAAAACACCCTCATTTCACCCGACCGAGAATCGAACCTCGATCTCCCCGTCCTCAGCAGAATATTATAATGGATCCTAGCGTGTTATGTGTCCCAGAACTAAAATAATAAGGTATTTACAATTATATCTTGTCCTTCCTATGTATTAATATGCAAGCTAAAGTGTTTAATGGATTTTGTTTCAACTTTATATTAATATTTTATATGGTCATACCTCGTGGCAAAATTGTGATTTTAGTTAATTTATAGCTCTAAAACTAATGATAGTTTACTAATTACTAATTTAAAAAAATTCAATCCAGAATTTTGTTGAAAATGTTTGTTGTGATTATGCTCAAAAAGTATATAAAGGTAGTATTTGACTTTATAAATAACAGTGAATAATTATGTTTCGGATATAAGCCTAGTATATTAAACAAACTTTAAAACATTTTGTTCTATTTTCTAATTTACTGGCTAAGATAGTGTTATAACTGTGTATTTAAAACATAAAATTGTAGTTCCTATGCCATTAAAGATTTACTAGAAATAATACGACATTATTTCTATTTTATTTTCCCCTGCATATTCCATTTTACATTTTATCTCCGACAGAATCTTTCGAGCAACGAGTTTGCGTCCTTCCGATCACCCCAGGGACTTGTACGTCTCTATCTATGGTGACTTTATCATAGCTTTATGCCTTTAACTCCTGTTTATTTGTATAAACGTACATCAGTCATTCTTCATATTTTTACTGCCTTGCATTACTCACCTTTTGTTTCTCCATAACTTATTTTTATATTTTATTCGTGGAATTGTTCCTTCCATTGTCTTCTCAAACATACTTTTTTTTTATCTTTCAATATTTTCTGGTTTATTTATCTTTTTATTCGCCTACCATGCACGTAATCAAATACTTTATCCTTTACCCCTTCCGTACCCATCTATACCCCCCAACCCCAAATATACATTTTTATGCTGTGGTGAGAATCGAACAAAAGGCTCTTTAGATGTTGGTATAAACTTGCTATATAGTCCAGACCGGGGATCACACAGTTTAAGTTGTAGGTTTCAAAGTATACTTGATCTATTAGGGGTGTCATGTTTCAAATTTAGGCTGTGTATACTAGTGATGGGTTTTTTTTTTCTAAATTGTAAGGTTTTTTCCCCCCCATCCTTCCTCTATGCCAATGTTGACTACGCCAGTTTAACATATTTTAAACTATACTGATTAGCCATGCCTCTGTTAGCAGGACGTCAGATTTTATGAATGAAAGATAAAACCAGTTAGAGTATATATTGTCTTGATAGTTTGAGATTTTATTTGGTTTGAGTTAGTGATGGGCAAAATTGATTAATTCTAATAATCGAGTATTTACTCGATTCTCTTTAAAAAATAATCGAGTAAAATTACTCGAGTAATTTTTAGCGAATCATCTTGTCGAATATTCCCGTGGCAATCGTTTGGACAACATTAATAGGGAGTCTTGCAATGTATTATTATTATTATTATTATTATTATTTAGCACCGCGTCTTACTACCCGTTTGGGTTATACGCTTTAAGTATTAATTACTGTAATGGTTTAGGAATTGGGAAGGTTTAATTAGAAGAAGTGAACCTTCATTTGCGTGGAGGGAGAGTGGAAAACCATTTAGGAAAAACCACCCCCAGTATCACCCGACCGAGATTCGAGCCTCGATCTCCTCGTCCTCAGCAGTCGAGCTAAACACGAAAAGCGCGTTACCCAACTACGCCAACGAGGCGGGTGTCTTTCAATGGAATTCGATACTAATAACTTTAAAATGGCACTAATCTCTTCTTGTAGGAGGAAGTCGACACTGACAATGACCTCCACCCTTATTTTCAGTTTTCACGTTGCATGTACAGTCAATATGAAAGTATAGGTTTTAAGAAGTGTCTCACCAAAAAAAAGTGGTGTGCTCTTTTTAATAAAATAAACTTTTACTTATACATTCATTTGAAATAAATTGATCTAAATTGTACCTTTTTAAATGTGAAAACAGTTTTAATTTATTTTTTTCCTATTTTGTAACTTACTCTAATTAGTTTCAATTTATAAATAATTATATCTTACTAGAGATAGATTAAAATAAATAATTAATTAAGATAGAATATAATTAGTTTCGTCTATGTGATTTTGGAAATAAGACCACCGAGGTGCCGAGTAAAAAAAAAATCCAGTAACTTTCATCGTGTTCGCTTTAAATAGAATCTGAAATGTGATACGCCTAGTTACTATGCTTTTCGATTGTGTACTTTACATCTGACCCATCTCGGTGGCGTAGTTGGCTAACTCGATTGTCGTGTAGAGCTCGACTGCTGAGGACGGCGGAGAGGTCGAGGTTCGAGTCTCGAGTCTCGGTCGGGCGAACTGAGGGTGGTTTTTCCTAAATGGTTTTCTATTCTCCCTCCACGCAAATGCGACTTCACATCCTCTTATTTAACCTTCTCGATTCCTAATCCATTAGAGTAATTAGTACTTGAAGTGTATAACCCGAACGTGTAGTAAGACGCGGTGCTAAATACTAATTTACATCAGCGAGTATTTTGTATTGAAAATGCACGTGCAACGTTTAAACCATAAAGGTTCATTTTTGCGTAGCAGCAGAAACTGTTGGGGAATAAATGAGCTCTAAGGGAATACGCCTTTTAAATGGAAAATGCATGGCAAACAGTCCAGCCAATAAGGTCGATTCTCACTTAGCCGGTAAGAAAAGATAAAATAAAAGAATAACAAGGTCCGATTAAAGTTACTCGAGTAATCCCGGAATAATCGAGTACTCCCGATTACACAACACAATCGAGTTACCCATCACTAGTTCGAGGAAGGGTTACGCCCCATGCATGCTATTTAGTGTAATATGGATGAAACGTGGATAACCATTAAAACAACAATCATAAGCTAATAAAACAGAAAACATTAGATAATTTTATCCCTTAAAATCACAGGCGTGCATACTCTTCCTCTACACTGAACGTCAGTTAGCAAACTCAAGGCAATAGTCAAGGGGTTGGGGGGTTTGGGGGTTCAAACACCCCGTGAAATTTTATTAACAAAATATATATGGCTTTATTTATGGTTCAAACAATATCAAAATTAAGATACAAATACAAATTAGGGGGCTGTGTTACCATAAAAAGCACTTCAGAAATCTTCTAGAATTGTTATCATTTAGAATTTTTTCTAGCTTACAGCAATTAGGGGATGTCCCCCCCTCCCCTGAAATTATTGGCTAGCTATGGCCTTGAGCAAACTTACCTTAATTATTTCCATAAGTGTGTAGATTTTATGTTAGGCTGAGTAAAAGTATATTCCATTCACGGTAGGAATTATTCTCTGAAAGGTCTTTTTCCCTACCAATATCCTAGTATATAGTAGATTTATGGTAGGGAAAAAGGCTTTTCAGAAGTCAATTCCTACGGTGAATGGAATATAAGTAGCCAAGCTAGAACTGTGAGCTTAAATCAGAAACGGATGGGAAGAGAGTGGAATTTCGCTCACTCAAATCAATATATTGTTTTGATGTTTGTATGCTAATAATTTTGACAGCTAAAACTACCATTAATTATATAATTATCACTGCTCATCTCTACTTGGATGCTTATTCTCACGGTTGATCCTGAAGGAAGATTAAGGAGCGATTAAGATAAGTGAATAGAAACTAGTTTTTAAGAGTTGTATCACAAAAAGATACTTGATATAGTATTAGGTTAAATGTATAAAAATGTGTTGATAAACATGTATAAATAAGAGATGGGTTAGATGTGAGTCCGTCGTGTTAGTAACCTATGTTAGCGTAAGTAGTACTTGGTTCGATACCCGGGAGGTTCGTTTGTCTCTGTTGATGCCCGTCCACGTCATTACATATGGTTCCTGAGTGTGCGTTAACTCTACTACAGTAGCCTTATGGCTTCTTTGGTGCTGACTGACAGCTCACAGCTGACTTATGATGGCTTTGAAAAGTTACCAGACCAAATTAGGTATCCCTACGCCAAACCATATGATCTGCAAAAAACATGTGTTTAGCAGATGTCACTTTTGACAATCAAAATTTAGGTATATACCTAAATGTTGACTGTCAAAAGTCAGCTGTGAGCTGTCTGTACTGATTGTAACTCTCTAAGTCGGTAACACGAGATCTGGCCCTCGCCACTATGTCTTAAAACATAACAACATCGAGCTTTCAGAACTAGACTAAAGACCGACATAATTAATCACAAGGAAGGGGGCTATTACCTCACATTGGTCTAATCCCCGACCCATCAACAACAATTTCATCTTTTTTTTTGGGGGGGGGGGGGGGGTTTCAACGTGGTGACCTGGTGGTCTAGGGAGTAAGGTGTCGGACTTCTGTGCTGGCGGCCGGGGTTCAATCCCTGGTCCTGGCACAGATTTTTCTGATTACCAAACCCTTCCTTCACCTCTGACAAGACATCTTGTGAATGTGGGGAATTCCAGGCCTCCACCGTGGTTCGGATTCCACGTTAATCTGTAGGTCCTCCATTTCACATCACAATCACCCTACCATTACACATTAGCGTAAGTGCGTAAAACTCGAACGGGTAGTAAGACGCGATGTTAATAATAATACTAATAATAATAATTATAATTTGTGTTTCAAATATAATTGTTTTATTACCCATCATCACAGGCCTACTCGGCAATGAATTAGTTAAACACGTTATCCATGTTGTTTATAAATGCTGTTATTGTTTGAAAGTAAATGCTGTTGTTGATGACAGTTGAAGGTCTACTTCGACAACAGTTACATTAACAAACGAGTAACGAGACAATTTGTCAGAAAATACGTCCTAGACGGTTACATTGCTATGTTTATTGCATTTATTTGAATTTTGTATATAAATGAAAATTATTTTAATGAGTTATTAAACGTTTTATAAAACAGTTTCATGAGCGGATTTACCCTACATGTTAGGTTAATACCCATTACAGGATGGACATATTATTTATCCTTGCATTGCACATTATAGACTGACATAAATTGATTTAAAACCATTTAAAATTAATTTTATAGAAACATTATTTTCTACATTTTAAGCAATTGTCGAACTTGTAATTATCAGGCTGATCCCGCACTCTACACACTCTGTATGAATCCACTTTGAACACCGATTATCGAATCTCCCATATTGGCCAAACTATTGACGTTTGCAGCACAAGACACCACCAGCCACTTCTATGGGCTTTATTTCAAGACTCGGCTGGGTGAACTGGGGGTGGTTTTTCCTAAATGGTTTTCCACTCTCCCTCCGCGCAAATGCGGGTTCACTTCCTCTAATTCGACCTTCCCAATTCCCAATTCATTAGAGTAATTAGTACTTAAAACGTATAACTCCAACGGGTAGTAAGAGGCGGTGCTAAATATTATTTATTTCAAGAAAAGCGTCGTAACTGCTTAGGTGGGCTCATGGTCTAAGGTGTCACTCTAGCAATAAACTAGACCGCAAATTACAGTTGGGTTGGTGTTTGAATCCCGGTTGGGTGTACTGAAGGTGGTTTTCCCACTTTACATCCACGCAAATTCGGGTGTACTTCCTCTAAATTTAATCTTTTTCATCCCTAAATAATTAGCTTAATTAATTCATATACATATAACCAGAACGGATATTAAGACCCAGTGCTTAGAAAAAAGGCCTCATCATCACATAGTCACATTTCGTTCAACCTAGTATTCCTCCAAGAGCCCTTTTTTGTTATGTCCTTTGATCTTATATGTGCTGCAATCTTTCTTTTAGTGTTAATTTTCTCTTTCTTTCCCGCTTCTTTGATCCTTTTTGATTCTTTATAGTCTTTAACTCTCTCAAAACATTATTTTCGTTGGTCGGTCTTGTTAATATTTTAGAATGTTATCTTCTATTGTGTTTATAGTTGAACTTTGTATCTTTTATTAATTAGACATACTATACAATGAGGGGGAACGGCACTCATTCCAAAGCACCATTACAATTTTTAAAACTTTATTTTCTAAAAGTCCCGTTTGAAGATAAATATATCAAAAGATAATATATTTTGGAAGAGAAACTTGTACATAAGCGTAAGAAAATGATATGGTGCACCATACAGACTTTCTCTTTCTCTCTCTCTAATCTTAAAATATATACATTTAACAAAATCTCGTAAAATATGCAAAACTAAATAATATACACTGAAGCAAAAAAATACTTCACCAAATAGCATAAGTGTAATAATATACACTGTTACAGAAACACTGAAGAAAGAGGAACATCTCTGTCCATCAAAGAGCATAATAATACATTACATATTTATAAGTATTAAAAATAATATTGTTTTTGCACATAGCTCAGAAACTATTGGTTTAAAAAAATATTTTACAAAATAAAATGTTTTAAATTTAATCAGTACTACAACTATATATTAATAAGCTATTTCGTACTTGAAATAAATACGCCTCTATGTTCTAAATTGGAAAAGTTGATTATTTAAAGTCATTTTTTTTTATGGGAAAAAGAGAATCATCATTTTTTTGTATCATTAAATAATGCTTGGATACAAAATGTAATAAAAATTATTAAAGCTTATTTTGAGAAAATTAATTTTATTCCCCCCCCCCCTTTCAGTAAACTACCCTTAATTTTAGTGTCGATATATAATTACAAAACCCTTTAGAGGGACCTTATGAAAACTCTAGATACTAAGTTTTATCCAAATTGATAAAATAGTTTTGGCTCTAGCCATAAGTACAGACAGACGGCATTGCAAAAACAACTTTTTTAGTTTCAGGGGGTCATTAAACGTCAACATTACCCAAAATCTCTAGTTATATATTTATGACAATAATTGTAACATAAGAATTGCTGGCTAATGTTACATCAAAACTACCCACGCCGAATAATACCAATACCTATAGACATCCTGAAGTATCAAAGATTTACAAAATCTTACTATGTCTAAAATATGTGCTTTACTCACCCTCTGGTCTCGGCCAACAACCATCACATGACTAGTGCTAATCAAATAATTATAAAAAGAAGACTGACAGTCCTTGGAAAAGTATATCGACGAGACGTTGGTATGAGGTGATCCAGGCCTACGCTGATTGGCCTAGCTGGTCGACAGAAAAACTCGCACGACTGCCAACTCGCCAGATTTCTGGCATGACGTGTCTACATGATAATGGTTGCTACAAGAAAAGCATACTGCTAGCACGTGTTCGCATCGTGGTGTCATACTTTTAACATGAAGACGCCCATCCCCTCCCCCTTATACCCATCAACTAGACCTATATAAGGCTGATGCTCAGCTAACATGTTCGATTATTAATTCCGACACAATCACGATAGTTCCTGGTATGGACTTGGATATTATCGCTTCAGGATGACAAAATATAAACTCTTTATATTTTATTAATTATTTAAATATAAACGTGCTATAGTGGGCTTGGGTGTTTGAACACATAGCTAATTATGTGATTAAAAACGTTCAGTGTAGGCGTCAGTAATTTTACACTAGAATATTTATTTTGGAAAGTAAAATTGTTTTGTGTAACACTTGATGTTTCCTTTTGCCGCTTGGGTGCTAGTTTCTTTGTAATATTTAGACTTATTAGTAGGTAGTGGTAGCCTCTGTTTGATTCTATTTCTTGCTTGGAACATTTAGTTTAAATTGTGGTTACCAATTATTGTTTATCTTTAAAATCTGATAGTGTCTAAATTATAGATAAAATCTTGTAGACGTATTTTGTTTGAAAACATTATAAATGTAATTTATTTTTGTTAGTTTTCAAGTTATTACTTTAAAAATAACTGATTCACTTCGGGAGACATTACCAGTATTCTAATGTAATATTGATTGCTTTGTTTTCTATTATAATGTTAATTATTAACAAGTCGAAATCTTCTCAATTACTTCAAAGGTGGTGGAAGTAATAGTCCCACAGAAGTTTGATTTAAGTCAGGAAGTCAAACCTTTGTGTAATTTATTTTAAACTCAGTTGATATTTGAATTTAAATTTAATCTTAAAATTTTATAATTTAGGCAGAACTCACAAGGGTGATTCAGGAGCTTTGTTAACTGTTTAGAGGAGCTCTTTAAGCTCTTTATTTTTATAGTAAACATTCAAAGGGTCACTGGTTTAACCTATTTGTTTAGTCGGAATTTAAGCTATTTGATATTCCAATAAAGGAAATACCTTATACCTTTATATTTTTAGCTCTTTAAGCTCTTTATTAATATAATAAGGATTCTAAAGTTTAATAAATTAGTTTGTTTGTTTAATCTGAAGTCACAAGGGTTATTCAGCCGCTTTGTTAACCAAGTAAAAGAGCTCTTTAAGCTCTTTATTGAAATATTCACGATTTTTTATTATTATTGGGTCGCTTTCAGACTAATTTGTATAAATAAATAATTTATGATAAAACTCTTTTGTTTTAAACACATTCTGTTTTAAGGATTACTATTACTTTGAGATTGTGAAATATATACTCAAATGCACTGCGCAAGCGCAGTCTCTGTCTCTTCTATTTTATTTTTCAACGCTATTCAGTTCGCCTTGTGAGGCCCGGTATTACTTATTTATTTACCTCTGTTGTCTTACTTTGAATGAATAATTCACTTTTTTTTCTTAAACTTGCAAATGTTCCTATTTTTGTTAAATTAAACTCCTTATAGATTCCGCCCACCCTCTTCCCGGCTTTTGTGGCTTCTGGCGGCTAGAGTTGGAGGTGGTGAACGGTACACGACGACAATAGTTTTACTCCGAGGGCTCAATATAAAATAAAATATATTGCTTAAATAATGCTAAGGATTAGGCATTGCTTATTTGTCCAAATATCAAATTGAGAATTATATGAGAATAGATAAAGTCACATACTTATTAATATTACGAATGTGTGTGTAATAATGGCTGTGACATGCTGGAAGTAACCTATACTTCGGCCGCTGGAGTGCAGCACTGACTGAAGATCAGTTTGACGAAAGGTTTTGAGAGATTGTAACGGGTGGTAGGCCCACTACTCACTTCCCTTACTTACATTATGTTTATATTTACGAAATAGATTTTATAAGCTATTATGTAACATTAACAAGATTATATTAACTACTTTTCACTCTTTGTAACATGTAGTTCTCTTCATGTGATCAGGCCATTCTGTGTGATGATAATTTTAAATGGTTCGAGATGAGACTATTTCTGTTAAAATTTAACCACAGAGTGTCACTGGTATGTCTGGTAAACATCAGCTTCTCAGTATTTATTTGTATATGTTATTAAAGATTCCTTACAATGCGATATGAGGATATTTGTTAATATACTAATTCAGAAATTCACTTTATATACACATGTCTGGGCTACATCACTCGTAGTACAGTTTGTGGAAATATTAGCCAGTACTAATATAATGTTGCTCAGGAGACGACCGAATGTACTAACCGTTCATCCTTTCCTGGAGGGTCTTTTCATGTTCCAATGAGGTGATGGTGATTATAGTGGTGATAGCGATTATGAGGCATATAGTGATTATGAGGGTGTGGAACCAGTGGAAACACTCAAACCTATCTTAAGCCTAACTAACCAAACCCTAGCGATCGCGGGGGTTGTTTACCTTCATGGAAAAATACCCTAGGTACCAGTCGGGAATCGAACCAGAGAACCCTAGGCCATGTGCACTGACCACTACACCACCGGGCTAATCAATAATCCAATAATTTATACATATTTAACTTTCTATTTATTTTCTTAACGTTCACAAACTATTCTCTTAATGCTTTCTAATTTATTTTTTCCCTTCGAAAATTTTCTTAAGTGTATTTTTGTAATTTCTTTCTTTTTTTATTCTCCGTACTCTTCCTTTTCTTGTCACAATTGTTTTCTTCTTTTCTTTCCCCGCTACCGTCTTCACTTTGCTATGTGTCTTAATCCATAACTTTTCTCTGTCACACGTCACCTTCTATTCCGTGTCCTCTTGCTGTTCGGTCCTTTTACCTGCGAGGTCCTCTTTCTTAGTCGAGAAAATGTCCAGGGCAAAGTCTGGAACACACGAACCTTTTTTCTTTTCCTCACTTGATCTTGAGATAGGAACTCATTGGTTTGAACTTCTACTTAAGGTGTGGCAGAAGGGGTGGAAAGTATTTTTTACAGTTTTTTTTAGAATATAAAATTTTGTCAAAAATAAATCAAATATTTATCCAGAAGCAACATAGAATTTAGTTTTTTGCACATGCTAGTATCAACAGCTCTTGAATATCTGTAAAGGGTGTCCTAAAATTTGGTCAAATCTTTTAAATTAAGAGAAAAAGGGTTTGACAAAATTCCAGGATATCCTTCACAGATATTCAAGACCTGTTTATATTAGCATGTGCAGAAATTTAAACTCTATGTTGCTACTGGCAAGATATTTTATCTATTTTAGCAAAAAAAAATTGTAATACTATAAAAACTGTAAAATTACTCGCGCTCTCTTCTGCCGTACCTTAAACCATGGGTGAAATCATACGGAACGCGTTCTAAAATACCAAAACATTCTTCAAGATTTATTAATTCTAATTTTTATGATAAAAACAATTATATTAACTCACACGGTAATACACTAGGCTACAATCTAAGAAGAAACTACATGTTCTTAAAATGCAACGAATTTTTCAAAGTTGGGGTTTATTGATGTTTCTTTCAGAAACATTCTTACCTCCTGTATAACTAACCATGAGTGGGAGGAGGGTTTGACAACAGCCAGCCTATAAAGAGAGAGATAAAATAACACACTTCCTCTTATAAGATTTACAAATTCGTCAGGGGATGTAACCTACTGTAATCGAGGAAAATATAAAATATTATTTCCCTAGTGAGATATGTAATACTCTGAGTTTGTATTCTTTTGTAGACTGGGGGTGGATAATATAACGGGTGTAATATATTCAGAGGTTGTATCCTATTGTATGCTAGGGGTAGATAATGTAAATCCTGAAATACATTCAGAGGTGGTATCCTATTGTATTATTATTATTATCATTATCACCGCTTCTTACTACCCGTTCGGGTTATACACACTTACGCTAATGTGTGATGGTAGAGTGATTGTGAGATGAAATGGAGGACTTAAAGTTTAACGTGGGATCCAAACCACGGTTGAGGCCTGTCATTCCACACATTCACAAGTTGTGATTAATACAAGTCTTGTCAGAGGTGAAGGACCGGTTTGGCAATCAGATAAATATGTACCAGGGCTGAGGTTTGAACCCCGGACCCTGGACACGGAGGTCTGACAACTTACTCCTAGACCACCAGGTCACCTTATATCCTATCGTATACTAGAGATAAATAATCAATTATTTTGTAGTATGTTCAGAGGTTGTATCCTATTTTAAGTCCTGTAATACATTCAAAGTTTGCAGCCTATTGTAGACTAGGGATATGTATTATGAGTCCTAGAATAAATTTAAGGGTTGCTACCTAGTGTATTAAAAGGAGCGGGAGTTGATAAGACCTGCAGTTAATTTAGAGGATGTCACCGAGTGTAGTCAACTTGTACCAAGCTCAGCACGGTTAAAAGAAAGAACACTCGTTTATACGGGACCTCAGGTGAAACAGAAGACGCAGGTAATACCTTTTCAACCACCTCTCTCTCTCTTCTAGCCTCTATAACGCTCCTTCCACCCCCTTCCCTTTTGGCCTACTCGGGCCAACATTGAATAACGTGAAAGAGTGCTCAGAAAACACCCCTTCCCAAACCACTCTAACTTCCCCTTCTCCATTTTTCTAATCCTCACAGGCCCTCAGGGTCTACTTCCCAACCCAATCCTCCCCCCACCCCCTCCTCTAAGTCCTCCACATGTTTCACGAAAATCCCAGTGTGTGTGTTTCAACTCCTAAGGGGTAGCAGGTCATTAATTATCACACAAACCCACTGTGTGCTTCGATATCAGTCAGGGTGTGTTTAGAAAAGAGGGGTGTTTGGGGGGGTTGGTTTGGCGTGAGGTGGTAATATGGCTGTACAATATGTTATCGTCAAAATGTTTCCCTGTTTGACATTGATAGCTTTATCTCACTCTCTACTAAATAGCACCACTGACCTGCATTATATATATATATATATATATATATGTGTTAATTATATATGTTAATTATCTAAATTTTTATTGGGTAAATAGGTATTATTATTATTATTATTATTATTATTATTATTATTATTATTATTAGCACCGCGTCTTACTACCCGTTCGGGTTATACGCACTTACGCTAATGTGTATTGGTAGGGTTATTGTGAGATGAAATGAAGGATCTACAGTTTAACGTGGAATCCGAACCACGGTGGAGACCTGGCATTCCCCACATTCACAAGATGTCTTGTCAGAGGTGAAGGAAGGGTTTGGTAATCAGATAAATCTGTGCTGGGACATTGGATTGAACCCCGGCCGCCAGCACAGAAGTCTGACACCTTACCCCTAGACCGCCAGGTCACCGCTAAGTAGGTAAATAAGCGTAAGATGAGGGGAACTATATTTTACAATTGGTGATGTAAATTTGTGATCCTCTTAAATATCTAAAGATCCACTTCGGTGGCCATGTGGTCTAATGCGCTACTCTCGTGTTAGACTAAACTGACCGAGATGTGGAGTTCAGGGGTTTACTGAGGGTGTTTTTCCCTAAATGTTTTTACACTCTCCTTCCAAGCAAATGTTGATACACTTTCTCTAAAGTAAGCCTTTCTAAGCCCTAGCACATTAAAGTAATTAGTAAAATAGTGTATAGCCCGAAAGGACTGTAAGACTTGGTGCTAAAAAAAATATCTAAAAGGCGACTTACTTCAGTAGTTTAATTGATTAGGCGTTAGTCTCACATTAGACTGGACTACCGATGACGGGTAGATCGGGGTTAAATGAGGGTGTTTCTTTTACTTAAATGGCGTTCCACTCTCTTTCACGCGAATGTGGGTACATTTCCTGTTAAGGGGTCATATCCTAAGTGAGAAATTGCAGTGCAGACGTTCAGCTTTAACACAATATTTAATTCTATAATACATTATTTCAAATAATGGTTCACACCTAAATAAAGTCGATAGATTCCAACAGCGTTGTTTTACCTTAAAACCCTATAGCTTATGAGTCTTATTAATAAATACTGATGTATTAAAATTTGATATACGCTCTTTATCATCGACTTTTCAATCATATCTGCGGAGCTTTGAGAAAAGCCTTGATGAAAAGGGGCTATAGATTTAATTTTTCTCCGACTAATAGAGTAAACTTATTAATAGGCTCACAACATATTTTTTTTAGATAAATAGGCATTAGCAGCGATCTTTCCTCTTTAGTTTGAGATAAGTTTAGCAGTTTTACTCCTCGTTTTCCAAATGACATGACAAAGGGTGGTCATAGGTGAAGAGCGAAAGGGAGTATAAGCTTTGATATAATATAAAGGTGGTGAATGTGAGGAATGCCAGGTCCCCACCGTGGTTCGAATTCCACGTTAAACTGTAGGTCCTTCATTTCATCTCACAATCACCCTACCATTACACATTAGCGTAAGTGCGTATAACCCGAACGGGTAGTAAGACGCGGTGCTAATAATAATAATAATAATAATAATAATAATGGGTAGGAATTATGAGGAATGTTTTAAAAAAAAGATGCGCTCATATTAAATTGAAGTTAGTATGGCGAGAAATTCAGTAAAAATCACATGTGGGAAAAACAACATCCACACAGCACCCACAATGGGTTCGAACAGGGGCCACTCTGTCAACGTAAATTGAATGTATTGAGGGTGTTTTATCTAATGCCTCAGACTTCTAGGCCAACACTACATAATAGGGGAGGAGGTAAAATTAAATCAAACCCTAATTTAAAATCTCTGTAGTAAAAAGTATTAAAATGTAAATCCTTGTTTACCCGAGATGATTCTCTTTACTTCATGTTTTCGTTTTACTAATTTACTTTTATATTTCAAAACTCTCGTTTACAAAAAATAATAATAAAATAATATTTTTATTTATTAAAAAGCGAGATATCACACCTTTTTTTATTAATAATAAATGGTTTTATATGTTTGTTAATTTCAGTTCCCAGTTTAAAAAATACAGAATATCTAATACTTTACTTTATCTACTTTATAAAATGCTATTTATTTTGTTAAATTTACAAACAAAAATAAACTGTGGGTATCTATATTTGTTTGTATTTTATCTAGGTCATTGTTTCAAGGACTACACATGTGCTGTTGTCAGATGAAAGGAAGGTTTCAACTAATTTTTCTTTAACATCAAAGTTTTTATATTCTACCCTTTTTTATTATGCTACATTTTAAACGAACCCTTTTTTAAAACGAGGTTTATTTTAGATACTGTTTTAGTTTAACGAATTTATAAGCCTTAAACTTTAACAAAATACAAGGCCACCCTGCATTGTATCTGACTAAAATTAAGTTATCTTTACAAAATTAAATAATAATAATAATTTCGTCACCAACATTCTATTTTAAATATTTCTCCTCTTAGTTTTTTAATCGATAGTAAAATAAAGAAACTTAATTATAAAAGTGTGTTTGCAATCATGTCACCTTAAGTATAATATTATAAAAATCAAATAGAACAGTTTCCCAAGAAAATACTTAGTCTCTGTAAAGTTTTTTAAAATCAAAGAGTAGGATGGTGTATTTAAACTCCATTTTATAAACACTATAATATAAACTGTTGTCCTTTGTCAATTTTTAAAATCCATTTCAAATACGCCTATATATGTATATATATATATATATTTTTTTTTACTAGCACTATTCTTTAAACTACACGACTATTTTCTAATTAGCTATTATGCCAACAGTGATTAAGGTTGAATTTTCAATGGCGAGAGAATGTAAAACTGTTTAGGATTTTTTTTGGTAATATTCATAGTAGTTCGCTAATAATGAGAATCATATGATAGATAATAAGAAAAGAAAATTTTGAATTTATATTTAATTAGTCTAAATATTTAATTTTGTAAATATATTCCACGTTAAATAGACAATACAATAAATAGGCTATGATTTAAATGTTATTTGTCACGGGTTTTTTGATGTAATAGATTCAAAAAATTGTAAGTCTAGATTTCTAAATCAAGAATTATGTTGTCATAATTAAATTGATCAATAAATTAAAATTAACCTATAATTTTCAAAGATATAGTTATTTATGATAGTCTTAAATTTTATATATATGAATACAAGAACATAAATTTAGAAAAGATTCAAATACATAATTAGTATTTGTAATAATTAAGCGTTACATTTATATTAGTATATATATATATACTCAATCAAAGCTATGTTAGTTAATCAAACTTTTACATGTAACACTAATATTTAATCTATTGTATATTAAATTTAAACGTATTTACAAAATTTAAATTAATTAAATATAGATTCAAGGTTTTCTTTTCTCATCATCAATAATTCAGAAAAAACACTTTCAGCATAACTGACTGGGATTCGAACCCTGATCTCCCCACCATTTACTGTACATACCATTGAAAGAGTGGTGCTTTAAACTGTTCCACCTGTGAAACGGGTCATCATAAAAAATAAGATAAACATTTATTTACAACTTGATTTTACATTTTGATAAACCTCAGAATTAGTTATTCATGCTTCAAAACTCTACTCGGTAGATTATTTTATTTTTATATATAAAAAACAGTGTTATTTTGGCAAAAGCCTGGCCTTTTTTTTTTTTTTT
>CABFOW010001528.1:25690-37947 GCA_902141385.1 Timema californicum
CTTTTTTTTTTTTTTTTTTGCAAAGTCTTCGACAACCAATCGGAGAGAAGAGTGAAGCTCATCTTACGTAGAGGCAGAAATCCAATATAAGGCTGCACTGTGTAACTTGTTCTTTATTTGTTTACTAAGCTAACAAAGATAGAAGAAATAGAGCACCGTATAGGGGTAATATCTATACGTAACATAAGGTAGTACTGCCAACCTAAAAACAACTTTAGATTACATTTATGGAGATGTGAGATGTAAAAATGTTCCGGTTCGGAAGATTTTCAATTATATTTGACTAACGCGCTTGTCGTGTTGAGCTTGACTGCCGAAGACGGGGAGATCGAGGTTCGAATCTCGGTCGGGTGAACTGGGGGTGGTTTTCCACTATCCCTCCACGCAAATGCGGGTTCACTTCCTCTAATTAAACCGTCCCAATTCCCAATCCATTAGAGTAATTAGTACTTAAAAGCGTATAGCCCTAACGGGTAGTAAGACGCTGGGCAAAATATTATATTATTAATTATTTTTGATCTGAGAATATAAATTCCAGCTATGGAGTGAATACATTCAAGATATCACCAATTTTAAATTGAGAACGCTATCACTTGCCTGTACAATTAATAATTGTACATTAACAATCGAAGCTTGGGATATCAAAATGATTTATATTACGAATAGAGCCACTTCAGATAACATGTTCATAAATTTAGAATAATAACATCTGGCCATGAGAGTCAAACCCATGATTTGAAATGGTAAGCCAAAGGTCCCAGATTAAATACTCATGTATTTCTAACTAAAACTTACCAATAAAATTCTTAAAGTTCACACGCAAGTTGAATTTCTCTTAAATACGTTTGTAACATGACAATTTTTTTAGCACCACATATTACTACCCATTCGGGCTACAGGCCTACGCCTATTTATGGATTACAGTAATGACTTAGGGATTGAAAATTTTATTCGAGAGGAAGTACACCCGCATTGGCGTGGAAGGATAATGGAAAACCATTTAGGCAAAACCACCCTCAGTGCAACAGACTAGAATCGAGCCCCGATCTCCCCGTCTATGGAACTCGAGTGCATTACGAGAGTAACACGTTAGACCACGCGGCCAAAGAAGTGGATCATAATTATTAATTGAGCTACATGTCAACGGGGGTGACCTGGTGGTCTAGGGGTAAGGTGTCGGACTTCTGTGCTGGGGTTCGGGGTTCAATCCTCGGTACCGGCACAGATTTATCTGCTTACCAAAACCTTCCTTCACCTCTGACAAGACATCTTGTGAATGTGGGGAATGCCAGGTCTCCACCGTGGTTTGGATTCCACGTTAAAACTGTAGGTCCTTCATTTCATCTCACAATCACCCTAACATTACACATTAGTGAGGTGCGTATAACCCTAACGGGTAGTAAGACGCGGCGCTAATAATAATAATACTAATAAATGTAAACATCAGTAGTTTTTGGGGATGTGCTCGCCTCAGGATCTGATGTTCGTTGGTTCAAACCCAGCCGGAGTCGATGGTTTTTTCTTGAGCGACAAAAATCTGTAAAACTTCTATTGGAGGGGAAGAAAAACCGTCCGTTCAAAGTTTAAGTGTGGCTTGTAAAAGGACCTTGGATTATATGTGAAAATACCTTTCCCGGCCACATTGGTAGGTCAGTTCCTTTGCTCTCGCTCATAGAAATTATCCGCCTCTAACATTTGCCCTATTAATTATTCCCTAATACCTTTTTTTGGTGGCCTTACGTAAATGTATGTAATAGGACAGAAGCCACCATTGTAAAATGTTCCTATTAAAACTTTACAGGATAAATTTTATTTATTTTTAGAGTCCAGTAGTTTTAATCATTTTTATAAGTTTTTGTATGAATATTTATATCAAATAGTTGAAAATTTTAATTTTTTCAAAATTATTAACTTAATCCCCTCTTTCTTTAATAATATTAGTGTTTCTTATAAATAATTACTTAACTCAGAATGTATTATTTTGACTGAAACTCTGCTTCAAGTATAATTTGTTTCATCTTGATGCCTAAAAAGCGGACGACAGACAAAAAACGCAGTTTTTCTGTCGTCCGCTGTCTAAACATCAATGTTGCCAAGCGCTCCTTATTTAGAGACATCCTTATTAGACAAGAATAGTACAGTGGCGTGGAGGTTTCAATCCAAGTCGGATTATAATTGTTGTTAGTAGAAGTAATATAATATTTTATTTTGCTAAAAAAAATACTTATGAATTAAATACTGAAAGTTTTATGGATGAGGTTAAAGGGGGTTGGGGTGGAAATAAATTTTTAATTCATCATTGAAGAAGTATAATAACAGAAATATATCAAAAAATATCAATAAATCACTTAGAAATTTAGTTTTTTAAACTTTAAAGTATATTGAAATGTACAAAGCTTGAAAGACGTTGGCAGCACTGATATTATCTACCCAACCCGTACCATTAAACTTTATTAATGGACGGCAAAGGTCTATCTATAACAGATTATGAGTGTGTTTCTTAATTTGCGGTCGGGTATTTTATTGTCTAACACTTTATTTTTCCTTAAATGACAAAAATATAAGGAAGATGACGCACAGATCCCTCCCAATTGGTAGAAAAAGAACAGACTTGGTATAAATACCCATTGTTTTGACATTAAGTTGTCGAAAATATTCAGTGTAAACACAGTTTTTGGGAGTTTTTGAACTCTTCCATCAGCTTTAAATAGCTAGTTTTATTTTCTAAGATCCTCACACACAACATAGTAAACTTGTTCTAGTATCAACACAAATATATGAAGAATAAAGAATTATGTTGTAAAGCAACATATCACCAAAAAGTAAACATTCTTTCTTTATTGGCCAACTTCACATACTAATTAATTTCCCCTTGTGACATTACTATTTGAATGCATACATCACATTATGATTTTTTTTTGACAAAATTGCAGGGTTATTATGACCATTCGACGCAAAGTTAGTTGCTACCGTTAGTAGCTTCCCTTTTGAGGAAAAAATAGCGTTTGGGCTATTATGACCACCACACTTTTTATAGTCCGCTAGTTTTATCTTTGAATTTGCTTCTAGCGTCAATGCACCAAATAAAATCAGTTTGCGTCAACAGTTGGCAAAACTTTTTCAAAGAATATTACCTTTTAAGAAATTAGGTAAATTTATTTCAAGAATGTTGGTATTCATGACTGAACGTTCATACGTTTTTATTTCCCCAAACAGCTGATCACAAGTCACATTATTTGAAAGAAATATTTAACCTAGCTTAATTTAATAAATATCTTGCATTATTTAGTTTGCCTACGATTGGAAATGAAAAAAATACTAGGCCTACATTATTCAATACACACACCATATTTTATTCAAAAAATCATAATGTAAACTATGCATTCAAATAGTAATGTCACACGGCGAAATGAATTAGTATGAGAAGTTGTCCAATAAAGAAACAATGTTTTGTTTGTAATATGTAGGATTTATGACACAATCCTTTATTCTTCATATATATGTTGATATTGGGACAAGTGTAATATGTTGTGTGAAGATATTAGAAACTAAAACTAGTCATATAAATCTGACAAAAGCGTTCAAGATTTCCCCAAAATAGTGTTTACACTGAATATTTTCGACAAATTAATGTCAAAACAATGAGCATTTATACCCATTCGGCCTACTAAGTTAACAATAAAGGGAACGAGAGGGTGGTTTAGATGGTTAAAAATAATAAAATGCATATTTTATTTAAAGGGAGTTCTGAGATTTTAGTTTTATTAACTTATTAATTTACTAACATCAGGATAACTAGAGATCTAACTATTAATTATAGGTTTCAGATAAATTTAGTAAACATTTTATTATTTAAAAAAGGCTAGGCCTAAACCAAATCGCATTTAAACACTAATCTAGGGCCTATATTGATTATTTCCGGTCTTGGCTGCAACATTTCACAGGCCTACAATTCACAATAACGTGGATAGTAATAATTACTAGTGTATGTACGATTAAGTTAAATATGATTACATGATTAAAGTTGTGTTGAGGCATTTTAAGCAGATTAGTACTTGTCAACTTCTCTGTCCATGTATTTTACACTAATAGGTAATAGATGATAAAGGTTGAGTTATAGAATAAAGGTATTTGGATTTGTGTAGAGAGAGAGAGAGAGTGGGAAAACCTTTAGAAAAATAAAACCATTCACCACACCCAACTAGGACTCAAATCTCAACCTCCCCACCAATTAAAAATTAGATAAAAGAGACTAACGTCTTGCTCAATTTTGCCCCATGAGGTGGGTGAACATACTACTAAACCACAAATATGTTGAAGCCTATATAACCTCCACAATCCACCTACTATAAAAACTACAAACAAAAAATCTTAATATTGGAATGTCCTAATTATCCATATGTTTATGGCAAATAATAATGAATTTTAATAGTGTTATGTTTCAAAGAAAATATTCTTTTAACATTCAGTGTAAGCGTACTTTCCCCACTCTTGGCCTGCATTATGATATAGGCCTATTTAAAGTTTGTATTAGAAAAACACAAAAAACATTTTGAGATTTTTATAGAGAGCTAATGAGATGGCAGGTTTACTTCAGGTAACACAAAACCCCTAATAAATTACAAAACCTAGCATACATAGCCTCGTAACGCAAACCAAAGGACAAGTAAAAATGCCATAATAACTTTTTGATGCAAAGTCTCAAGCGTATCTCTGCTAACGGACGAGAATTCATTTTGCGTCGTGGTCATAAAAACCCCTGCTGGCCTCTGTTTTTCATTCCCTACCAACCTTTTTCATGACGCGACATATGTTTCTTGTATAAGAACCAACGCCCAGGACGCGCGTCAAGAGCCTTAAAATAAATCTTGCGATCTTCTGTCGTGTGTCGCATGATAATAAACGCCCTTAACTGTGTAGGGATAGGGGCCCTTAACCAAAGGCTGTATTTAATTTATCACCTTGTCTTAATACGTTTTGTTTGGTTCTACGCATATATGATAATTAATTTAATGGACTAGGGATGAGGATAGTTGAATTTAGAGGAAGTGTATCCGATTGCTAGGAGAGAGAGAGATAGAGATAGATAGATAGATAATAATATAATAATATTTAGCACCGCGTCTTACTACCCGTTCGGGTTATACGCTTTTAAGTACTAATTACTCTAGTGGATTAGGAATTGAGAAGGTTGAATTAGAGGAAGTGAACCCTCATTTGCGTGGAGGGAGAGTGGAAAACCATTTAGGAAAAACCTCCTCCAGTTCACCCGACCAAGATTCGAACCTCGATCTCCCCGTCCTCAGCAGTCGAACTCAACACGGCAAGCGCGTTAGCCAACTACGCCACCGAGGCGGGTAAGATAGATAGAGAGAAAGAGAAAAGAGAGGAACACTACTTAAAAAAAACCCTTTCACTTCTTCATTGGACCGGGATTAGCACCCCTATCTCCTTGTCATTGGCAGTCCAATGAGATATTGAAGCTTTCGACCAATCGACCACTGACTAGGTTATTTTTTGTATCTTACTATCCTGGTGTAAATTGTTATTAATCCGAACAAATGGTACAAGACGCTTAATGTGAAAAAAAAAGAATGAAGAAATTGTATAAATAACAATTGTTGATTAATACACCAGGATAACCAAAGTAAATAAAATGCAGTGTGTATATATTTTACATACATAAATACATTAATACTTAATCAAGCCGCTGTGGGGTAGGCAATAATTTGTGCATATATCTTGAAAAAGAAAAATTGCTTACTTAATCCATCCTCACTAACTTTTTCAACATTTCCATATCCTTGCATACTCCTTTCTCTTTAACAAAACTCATACACCGAGTCATACATGCTCTTTTATTTTTCAAAACTATCATGTTTCTCTTTTTTCACACATTCGTCTACAAGATTAGCCCCATATTACATGACCTACCCCTTCCTTTTGAATCACACACTCTTCCTTCCTAAATTTCCTTCGCCACTTGATCCAAAATCATCCTCTCAATATGCCTAAACTAACGTAACAGGTTTCTTTCATATTGAAATATTGGACTCCCTTTCAAACCGCAACTCTTCATTACACAATCTTTACTGACTTTGTTCATACGAGTTTTTCCACAAACATTTATTAGATATCTCAATCAAATTGCATTCAACTTATTCTGGTGTTTATCTTGATACAGCTACATTCCATATCCATACAACAATGTTGGCGTTAATGAGATAATGTATTTGCCTTGTCCAACAGTAAAGATATATCGTGGCATGTTGAATGTTTCTTGTCCTTCAACAGTAGAGCTATATCGTGCCTTGTTGAATGTTACTTGTTTTACAACAGTAAAGATATATCGTGCTATGTTGAATGTTCCTTGTTTTTCAACAATAAAGATATATCGTGCCATGTTGAATGTTCCTTGTTCTCCAACAGTAGAGCTATATCGTGCCATCTTGAATGTTTCTTGTCCTTCAACAGTAAGGATATATCGTGGCTTGTTGAATGTTTCTTGTCCTCCAATAGTAAAGATATATCGTGCCATGTTGAATGTTCCTTGTCCTTCAACAGTAGAGCTATATCGTGCCTTGTTGAATGTTACTTGTTTTACAACAGTAAAGATATATCGTGCTATGTTGAATGTTCCTTGTTTTTCAACAATAAAGATATATCGTGCCATGTTGAATGTTCCTTGTTCTCCAACAGTAGAGCTATATCGTGCCATCTTGAATGTTTCTTGTCCTTCAACAGTAAGGATATATCGTGGCTTGTTGAATGTTTCTTGTCCTCCAATAGTAAAGATATATCGTGCCATGTTGAATGTTCCTTGTCCTTCAACAGTAGAGCTATATCGTGCCTTGTTGAATGTTACTTGTTTTACAACAGTAAAGATATATCGTGCTATGTTGAATGTTCCTTGTTTTTCAACAATAAAGATGTATCGTGCCATGTTGAATGTTCCTTGTTCTCCAACAGTAGAGCTATATCGTGCCATCTTGAATGTTTCTTGTCCTTCAACAGTAAGGATATATCGTGGCTTGTTGAATGTTTCTTGTCCTCCAATAGTAAAGCTATATCGTGCCATGTTGAATGTTTCTTGTTCTCCAACAGTAGAGCTATATCGTGCCATGTTGAATGTTTCTTGCTCTCCAACAGTAGAGCTATATCGTGCCATGTTGAATGTTTCTTGTCCTCCAACAGTAAAGCTATATCGTGCCATGTTGAATGTTCCTTGTCCTTCAACAGTAGAGCTATATCGTGCCTTGTTGAATGTTACTTGTTTTACAACAGTAAAGATATATCGTGCTATGTTGAATGTTCCTTGTTTTTCAACAATAAAGATGTATCGTGCCATGTTGAATGTTCCTTGTTCTCCAACAGTAGAGCTATATCGTGCCATCTTGAATGTTTCTTGTCCTTCAACAGTAAGGATATATCGTGGCTTGTTGAATGTTTCTTGTCCTCCAATAGTAAAGATATATCGTGCCATGTTGAGTGTTTCTTGTTCTTCAACAGTAAAGCTATATCGTGCCATGTTGAATGTTCCTTGCCCTCCAACAGTAGAGCTATATCGTGCCATCTTGTTTGTTTTCAGTCGGGTAAGGTCCACTTCAGCTACATCTACAGTATCGGCGTGGTGGGCTGCTTGGCTGTGTATGCTCTGCTCAGCCTCATGTCAATATCCGGGGTGACTCTGGGCGCGGTGATATCAGTACTGGGCTATTGTCTGCTGCCGATGGTCGCCCTCTCTGGTGTGAACCTTCTCATCAGTCTGCAGTGAGTTCACATGGTCATATGGTCTGAAGCATTACTCTCACAAAATAGATTGTAGCACTGCATTACGCATTCAATATTCTTTTCGGTTTATTAGTATAAGGGTGACCTGGAGGTCTAGGGGTAAGGTGTCAGACTTCTATGCTGGCGGCCGGGGTTCAATACTCGGTCCCGGCACAGATTTATCTGATTACCAAACCCTTCCTTCACCTCTGACAAGACATATTGTGAATGTGGGGAATGCCAACCCTCCACCGTGGTTCGGATTCCACGTTAAACTGTAGGTCCTCCATTTCATCTCACAATCACCCTACGATTACACATTAGCGTAAGTGCGTATAACCCGAACGGGTAGTAAGACGCGGTGCTAATAATAATAATAGTAATAATAATTAGTATATGTATTAATTAAGATAATGTGTTAAGGATTAAGACGGTTGTATTTAGATGAACAGAACATGAATTTGCGTTGAAAGCCATTCGGGTAAAAAAACATGCGTAGTAGACCTGACCTAAGTTTCAACCCTGATATCCACGCCATCGGCAGTCCAGTTTATTATCAACCACCGAAGCGGGTCTCTCTTGATTAAACTACCGTATGATTGGAGGGTTGGGTATTGAATCCCGGCTTGGTATGGCCTACTAAGAGTGGTTTGTCCTTAAACCTTTTACCACTCTCCAACCACGCGTATGTGAGTAAATTTACTCAAATTCTACTTTCTTTCTCTACCCCAATTGAGTATTTTTATCTGAAATGAATAAAGTTCACGCCTTTTTGATGTTTTTTTCAACGTGAAATAAATAGATTTATTAAAGAGAAAAGCACCTGTCACTCGAAAATAGCTTGACATAAAATTATAATATTTGTAAAAAAAAAGTGTACATTTGGTAGACTATAAACAAAACAATTATTTCAGTGAGTGAGGTAGGTTCCAAATTTTCCAAAAATGTGATTGAATTAAGGTTTATCGTAATTCTATATATCTAATTCGTAATTCAAATTATTGCGAGTATTTTAATCATCTAATTAAACAGGCAATTACGGTTGCTACATCGTCTAATTAATGCATCCGAAAAAATTTGAATTACAAATTAGATATTTAAAATTAAGAAAAAACCTAATTTCATACTCTTTTTTTGGGAAAGTTTGAACCATATTTACTCCCTTATACATATTGCTTATGGTTCACCAAATTTACACTAGCAAATACAATTTATCTGCTAAATATAACAATTTTTGTCAATTTATTTTTTTGGATAACAGGGGCTTTTCTCTTTAAGACATAAAGATTTTTCAAGTGCAAAAAACCCACCAAAAAGTAGTAAACTTTCTTCATATCAGAGATAGTAAGAACAAACTTGCACAGAAAAATAATACTTTTACCACGTACTTTAAGACATATTATGTCTTACATGAGAATTATTCTCAAATATGTAAGGGGATTTTGGTCAATAATAAGCTAAATTTGGGGTGTCCCTATATATATTTGAGAAGCACTGTATTGACGCGGTGCACACAAAGAAAAAGTAGGCTAGCTCCGATTTTTTCTCTTTTTAATTATTTAATGTGTGCTTTCAAAACACAGACAATACAGGGTAGGGTGGAAATAGTTAGATGATCTATGCTGAGGAAAGTGATGGACACCGTGCTGAGGTTTGTCAGACGTCCGGTAGAGCTCACCTCAGTGACATTATCTTCAAAAAATGAAAAAGTGTCGTATGTAGCTTTCTTTAAATTAGCTAGTGAATACTTACTTTACAAATAAGGTGTTAATTTAAATGTTACTAATCGTATAATGGCTTCGGTCTTACTCTAATTATATTTGATTGAACTTTTTGCTAAGTTGGTAGCGTGTTTACCGACTGAGAAATGAGTTCTGGGTTCATATCCTGATATGGCAAAAAAAAACCCATCAATGATGGAATGGGTATTTACCCTTTCATAGAAATCAAGAATTACTCAAATCAATAAAATATAACCTAAATATCCAAAATGACAAAATAAATGACCAAATAATAATTCGTGAATTAAATTTTACGGAGCTCCGCTCGGACTACCTCGCTCTATTGTTTGAAAATGGAGATATTTACTCAAAACTCGTAATATATGTGAAATGAAATAATATACACTGGCAAACCCAAGCACGAATTGCACTATACTTATGTAAAACTTTTTTTTTCAGTCCCGGTTTAAAATTTTCTAATTTTGTTTTTAAAGAATTAATATCCTCATTTGTATGTTTGTGTCGATAAAAAGATTAATATTGGGTCCACAAAGATCAACAATTCGTATTAAAATTTCAACTCCCGGTTGAGATTTTCGACATTTAATTAGGTGTTGCAAATCTTCATGCCATCGCATTGCTATTAAATTCTTCATTTATAAATTTTGACCAATAAAAAATGTAAATATTGACTATTGAGTCTAAAATGGATAAAGATCATTGTTGTACAAACATTTCTCCTAAGAGGCTTAAGGAAAAATAACATAAGCTTTTAGAGACTTACTTGTATTTAATCACTCTATGGCATTGGATAATTATTGCGTTAAAATTTAAGTAGTATCTATTTACAACTAAAGCTCACAAAATTGTACTAATATATTTGCCAATATCTCAGAAACTGTTGGATTTATAAAAATATATTTCATATAAAAGTTTTTTTTATATTTAATAGTACTACAATTTTGCAATGATAGGTTATTTAATATCTCAAACATTTGCGGAGATACGGAAGATTCTGTTTCTGTAAAGTACCCTAAAGTTCAGGTTCATGGTAAAATGAAAATAGTAAGTTTATTTATAATCCTATTGCACGCCTAAATACGAATTTTAATTAAAATCGTTAGTCGATTTTGAATCGATTTTGAGAAAATCTAATTTTTCACTTTTCACCCCCCTTTCTTACTCTTAATTTTAGGTTTAAACAGACACACACATAGACGTCATTGCAAAAACCACTTTTTAGGGTTTGAGGGGTCTTGAGACGTCGACATTCATAAAAGTTTCAGGTTAGACTTTTTTGCGGTCGCGATACTTTTACCTTTTGTGTTCGAAAAGTTAAAAACTCTATATATTTAAGTATAGCTTGAAAGCTATGGTTTTTAAAAGTATGCTTCTTATAAATAGACCTACATATTTGTAACGATAAGTGATTTCATATCACAAATAGTTTAGGAGATATTATTTAAAAAAAGATAATTTACGCATTAGACCCGAGACCTTAAAGTCATTTTGCCGAAATATTGAGAGAATCCATTTTGTTTAGAATATTTATAAATGTTTAGAAATAAAATTTAATCAAAATCGTTAAGGCTGATTTTGAGAAACTCGACTTTTTCTCTTTTTTCCCTTCAGTAAACTACCCCTAATTTTAGGGTTGGATATAAAATTCAAAAAAAAACTCGGGGCAACCCTTAAAAAACCTAGATACCAAGTTTTAGCCCTATTGGTAAAATAGTTTAGGCTCTAGTGGAAGGTACAGACAGACAGACAGAAAGTCTAAAACCACTTTTTTGGACTCGGGTGGTCATGAAAATTCAAGATTCACCAAAATCTTGAGTTCAATTTTTTTGACGATCACAATACTTTCTATATCTATAAGATATTTAGAAAGTAAAAATGTTTCTACAACAAGGAGATCCTGACCATAGCGTGTATGTACTAATGAGTATTGTCTGTGATGTGCCATAACAAATATTAAAGTCATCGAAATCGAATTCCTGCTGATAACCAACTTTGATTTGACCAAACACCGCTTCCTCCGTTCTTTCCAAGATGTACAGTGTTAGGTGACCTGGCGGTCTAGGCGTAATGTGTCAGACTTCTATGTTGCCGGTCGGGGTTCAATCCTTGGTCCCGGCAAAGATTTATCTGATAACCAAACCCTTCCTTCACCTCTGACAAGACATCTTGTGAATGTGAGGAATGCCAGGCCTCCACCGTGGTTCGGATTCCACGTTAAACTGTAGGTCCTCCATTTCATCTCACAATCACCCTACCATTACACATAAGCGTAAGTGCGTATAACCCGAATGGGTAGTAAGACGCGGTGCTAATAATAATAATAATAATAATAATAATGTACAGTGTTCTGAAGTATGCCTCGGAAAACTCTTGCTGATTATTTACGTACAATCGATTCTCAGCAACTAGCCACGTTAGAGGAAAAAGGGGAGGGGGGGAGAGAGAGGGTTAAAATAGATTTGGTTAGAGTTGTAGAAACTCATTACGAAGTTTAGTTCTATGGGCAAGATGGGGGGCATAGAAGGGGGAAACAAACTCCTGTTTTCACTCTGCGAGAAACCCTTTGTGTCCACTGCACCATGCGTGTTTTGGAAACTCGCCATGATTTGCTCTTTGTACGCTGGGTAGAACTAGTTGTTATTAGCAATGTTCCAGAGGTGTCATAATGGGAATTAATATAGACCAACAAGCAGCGCTGTTAATAGTGTAGCTTAGCGAGGAGTGAGCGGGGGTAGGGGGGGGGGG
>CABFOW010001528.1:37976-64453 GCA_902141385.1 Timema californicum
GTAGGTCCACAGATGGTAGACGTCAAATGCAAAAAAAAACAACACCTATATGCCTTTGAAGTGTTTATTTTATTTTTTTGAAGTATTTAACATGCACCTTCTAAACCGACTGATTATATCAGCACACGAGAATTTCTATGAGTGAGAAAAGAAGGTCCTAACAATTTTGCCGGGAAATAATAATAATCATATTTAGCACCGCGTCTTACTACCCGTTCGGGTTATACGCTTTAAGTACTAATTACGCTAATGGATTGGGAATATGGAGGGTTGAATTAGAGGGAGTGAACCCGCATTTGCGTGGAGGGAGGGTGGAAAACCATTTAGGAAAAACTACTCCCATTTCACCCGACCGAGATTCGAACCTCGATCTCCCCGTCCTCGGCGGTCGAGCTCAACACGACTCGCGCGTTAGCCAACTACGCCACCGAGTTTGCCGGGAAAGGTATTTTCACATATATTTCAAGGTTTCTCTTAACAGGCCACAATCGACATGGGTAGGAAGGCTTTCCTTCCCCTTCAAAGGAAGTTGTGCTATGTATTTTTGTCGCTCAAGAAAAATCCGTTGACCCCTGCTGGGCTTAAACCCACGATCATCGAGTCTCCAGGTGTGGGCACTTACCCCAAGACCACCTATGTCAACACCTCTGATTTAAACTCGGTAGTAAAGGTTGACTAATTTGAAGTTAGTGTGACTGATGCATTTTCCACTCCTTGCTTTTAACCTAGAATAGGACTCTACAACACTTTAATCTGCATCGGTGGGCCGGCAGGTAAAGGAGTTACTCTCATCTGAATTTCCAGTGTTGGGAAGCCAGGGGATTAGTTATGGTTCGAGTGTATTATGAATCCATTTTTTTACCTAAATGGCTTCCTACTATTTCTTCAACTTAAGTTTAAGTTCTTTTTTCTAAATTATATCTTCCTGATTGGTGTAGTAGCTATGAATATCCCTGTTGGGCAGAAAGACGCGTTTTAAAATATTAAAATACGATGTTATTTGAAATGCACACCTTCTAGTGCCCCTCACGTAGGCTTCCCTGTGTGAGGGGTTGGCGTTGGAAAAGGATGTGAGCTAATACCAATATTTGGGCAGTTATAATATTACAAAAATTGTTTGGCCAAAATAAAAAATAACTCTTCAATAGATACGTTCAATTTAATTTTCTACGTATAGGAACCTAAACAAGTCTTTATTATTAATTTTTTCATGAGAACATTGGCCTTTAATGAAAAACTTTTTAAATGGAATGGAAAAAGTCCTAGTTAAATTCACGATGCTCAAGACAAATATTCAATAAATGTTGGGATTAATATGTGAAGCGAAATATCTAGAGGGGCATTTGTTGGTTTATTGTGGTTCACAATATTTCTTACTTTAAATAATATCAAAATACTGACGTTAAATCGCACTTCCATCCCATAGCACTATAACAGAATTTTGCAACACCACTCTGAGTCTTAGTTTTTTTAAATAATTGGTTTCACTTCTACAAGTGAAAATCGATGTTGGATAAAGTTTGGCTTTATTCTAAATAATGTTTGAGCTGATGTCCTTTAGATTATATATCGACAACCAGTGTTTTTACCTTCTTATTTTAAAGGTATCGTGGGTAAAGAACATAGTAGCATTTTCTTATGAATGGGAATAAAGGTTCAACTTCGTGTTACAGAACTATCGTGAGCAATGGGCAAGATACCTCTTGTTAGCCTGAGATGCAGGTTGGCTCTCATGTTTAAGGGTTATTGTGGGCAATGGTAAAGATACCTCCTTGGTGGCCTGAGATGCAGAATGGTTTCCATGTATCAAAGGTCTCGTGGGCAGCGTTAATGGTACCTCTTGTTAGCCTGAGATGCAGGTTGGCTCGCATATTTCAGGGGTATTGTGGGCAATGGGAAAGATACCTCTTGTTGGCCTGAGATGCAGGCTGGCTCGCATATTTCAGGGGTATTGTGGGAAATGGGAAAGATACCACTTTTTGGCCTGAGATTCAGGTTGGATCTCATGTTTCAAGGGTATTGTGGGCAATGGGAAAGATACCTCTTTGTTGGCCGGAGATGCAGGCTGGCTCGCATATTTCAGGGGTATTGTGGGCAATGGGAAAGATACCTCTTTGTTGGCCGGAGATTCAGGTTGGATCTCATGTTTCAAGGGTATTGTGGGCAATGGGAAAGATACCTCTTTGTTGGCCGGAGATTCAGGTTGGATCTCATGTTTCAGGGGTATTGTGGGCAATGGGAAGGATGCCTCTTTGTTGGCCGGAGATTCAGGTTGGATCTCATGTTTCAGGGGTATTGGGGCAATGGGAAGGATGCCTCTTTGTTGGCCGGAGATTCAGGTTGGATCTCTTGTTTCAAGGGTATTGTGGGCAATGGGAAAGATACCTCTTTGTTGGCCGGAGATTCAGGTTGGATCTCATGTTTCAAAGGTAACGTAAGCAACGGGGATGACACGTTCATGTGTCCCTGAGATAGAGAATGGTTTCCATGTTTCAGAGGTATCGTGGGCATGGTGTTGACTGGCCTGGCCATCGCTTGGTGCAGTCTGTCAGCCTCCAAGCTGTTCGTCACGGCCTTGTCCATGGATCATCAGCAGCTTCTGGTCGCGTACCCCTGCGCCCTGCTTTACGGTATCTTCGCTCTCATCACCATCTTTTAAATACAAACATCATCTTGACCTAGAGTTCGCAGACCATCTGGAAGAATCTTCGGTAGCATCACAGAGGATACGGGATCTATATTCAGAGGAGGAATGGAGGATTCTTCTACAGATAGAAAAGTTGATTAAAAATTTCCCTGATTAACTTCTAAAATTTATTCTTTTGTCTTGAATTTACTCACAGTAGCATTGGTAAAACACAAGAAGGGGAATTATTCGGTTGAAATTGAAAGTGACGTGAGTTAGCCCTAGCATTTCGATGCTAGATTTTGTTACAGGATGGAAATAGGGGAGGAATGGAAATTCTCAATACCACTTATATATATACACAAACATAGTTCTCATAATTTTTCTAAATTTTTAAACCTTTTTTAATATTCAGTTTATGGAAATATATTAAAAATAAATGAGTGAGATTTTTGGTTAAGATGACATAAAAATGAAAAACCCACTATTAGGATTGTGAGAAGCTATTTCTATCACAATTATTGTCTATAATTACCAAAAATGTGGTTTTCCCGTCTTATCTACACGCTAATAGGTGGGAGAGGTTGTACATTTCCCTTAGGATAAACTACAATTTCCTGCCAATTAGAATAACGCATTTATAAACTTGATGTTAAACGTACTAATAAATAGAATCTTCTCTCGACATCTCCCTCCAGAGGAATAGAACGTCTCATCCGCTTCCCGACAAATGGTTCACCATTTTTTTGCGCCAATTACTCTAACTATTTTTGGTTGCAATTAGTATTTGAACAACCAAGCATTATTACATAATTACTCAAATAAATGCACATCTTGAACTAACCGCTGAAAATATTTAAGCATGTGAAACAAATGAACAAAAGTTAACATATTTGATACGAATTACATTGCAGTTTTAAAAGGTTGAGATTTTGAACCACCTTTACTTTAAAATGTCTAACAATACTGGTCCTTAGTTTCTTTTATATCTGGTTTCAATTCCACTTGAATATTTTTAAAGAAGCGTAAAGGGTTCATTGGTCCGTTAAAGTCCACTGTAGTCAGGAAGTCTTTAATTCAAAACCCAGGCATGTAAAGTTCCTGAAAAAAAAGTTAAGTTGACATACATTTCTAGCTTAGTCCACATGATTTTTTTTTAAAAAGCTGATAGTTTTAGTATTAGTTGTTGATCTGCGATCATTAAAGAAGGCTTTTAAGATGTTCTGCGAATCAGGTTTGTTAAGAAACATTACAATGATTTATATATATATATATATATACCTTAATCCTCAGGGTGGTAGTTAATATAAACTAGGCATTGCTTACATGTGTGTTTAAATTATGGGTGTTAGTTGATTAAAGGGATTGGCAGTGATTTGTTTTTATGATAATTTCTTCTTGACAGAACTGTACTAGTAAATGATTACCTCTCTCTCACTCCTCATTTGACCAACCACACACAAAATAATTTAATGAAAGAATGTGTTTTTGTTTATTATAAAGGGGAATTAAGATGCGTATAAGTAGTGAATAATTTACTAGTACAATCCTGTAAAATCTTCCTTGCCTTGGACACATCTCATGAGATGCCATTGATTATTATGGTTTATAATGAGGTAACTAAAATAGTTTCTAGCAATAGTCGATATTAAGCTAGGTTCGATTATCTATGTCAGTTGAAAACATTTCTTATTCATGTTACATAAACTATTCACTTAATCCATAATCAATTATTATCAAATACATCAAACAGGTATAGTCTATTGTGTAAAATTGTTTACTATACGTGCCGTAAATTGATGGAAGCTAATACTTATTTTAAACTATGACAAATCCTAACATAAAAATATATAATATTTAAATTGTATATAATAACACTAATTTTGCATGCTTTGAAAACAAAACGAAAATTGCACATACTGTATATCAGCTTCATTATATTCCTAAATATTTAAACATTACTGACAAAATGTCCCTTATAAATATACAATTTACAAAAAACTTAATGGTTTAAAGGTTTAAATACTACTTATCATTTGACGCACAGAAACCGTATTCGTTTTATTTACAATGTACTAATTTGAAATATTGGGTTGATAATTAAGAGTAATGATTTTATAATACAGTATATATCACTGTTAATCTGCCATTTATTGGTGAAATAAGGTTTATTAGATTCCGGTTTGTTTTCCCGTGTTTGTACGGCAATGAATTGGCTTTATATTATAGATGTGTTATTTACAAATTATGTACTTTTACTTATAATATTATATTGTATCTCACTTTGGGAATAAATGGTGTTGAGCAAAAAATTCAAATAAACTTAAACTCTTTTTTTTTCATTTAATTATTTGACCTATTCATCAGTCTAAAATAATAATGTTCTTTCAAAGATTTATTTAGCTTAGTTCTTTGTTTTTATATTTTACTCGAGACGAAACTACAATAAATATCACCCATGAGAATAAAATGTCTATTAAAATAAAAAAAATCTTATTTAAACTTTGACATAAGAAAATATTAAGGCATTATTCATGACTGTTTTATGGCCTTAAACATATATGAAACTCTTCTAACATAGTTTATCAAAAGATGGAATGGATGTTATTTCAAATGAAATTCTTATCGTGAAATTCTTATTGGAATATTAAACATAAAATATATAAATATAAGGTTATTCCAGCAAATTACTTATAAACTAGCTTAAAACATGATAGAATACTATGTTAGTGCAAGGATAAGAGAACAAAATTTAAGTAAATATTAAATTATTTTGATTACCATTTAATATGTTTCGAATTACGTCCTTAGTGCTGATCTTCAAGAAATTAACACCAATAATTTTTAAATTTTAAACTCTGTTTATATTAAGACCTTCTATTGATGATCATGCCCAAGAGAATATTAGATAAATAAATGCTAATCTTAATACAAAAGGAAAATATTTATTTAATTGGTTATACTTCTTTAAAATAATTTACCTCATACATGTGAGTTATAAGTATTTTTAAATAGGCCATGTGGGTTATAATTAGTAAAGTAAAATAGGAGTAATTGAAGGATACATGATAAAATGGGGGAAGTCACATTACACACATTTTATAGGACATCACATTTATCTCTAACCTCATAAGAACAAAATAAAAAACTTTTTTTAAAGGGTCGATTTAAATATGACAGCGAAATCATTTTAAAAGCATTAGAAAAGTCTCTTGATTATTTTACAAATGGCAGTACTAACGAGCTATAAAATTGACTCTCCCCATTTCCCCCTCAATAATCTTCAATTGTTCCCGAGGTTACGTGTAGAGCTATAGTGGTGTAATTCAACACACACGGCCAGAATTCAAACCCCGAAAAATCAAATGAGCCTGACATTTATTCTTCGTGAGCACTAAATATAATAGTGCGTAAGATAATTCTAGGTATTTTAATGTCTTTAAGTGTTGTTTGTGCTTTCAATGGCGTAACTTCAATGAGGGTATTAGATTGTTATTATTTATCAAGTCTTCTGTCTTACGACAGGTCCATTCCTCTTGCCAGTAAACTTAGACCACCAATACGTCCTGTCCTTTGCATAGATCACGTGTTTGGGAGATCAATTTAATCGCCGTGAGGTTCTACGTGCAGTGAATAAAAGATACTAAGTCACTTCTATTCATAGGAACTAGTTCACATTAGATAGAGAGCTCGATTATATGTCAGTTTTGACCGGTTTCAGGAGTCGATTCAAAAATTAGGGGCACATTTTCATACACGGAACATTTATAGTCCGACCATCATAAGAAGATATTACATCTCTTGATAGCATATAGTATACATTTTTTGGCCTATCACTATTTGTTAAAGTCTTTCATCCTATTTTTTATCATGTCCCCCCCTGCCTCCACCCCACCATCCCACGGATAACAACTAACTTAGATAGGCAATACAGTTCAAACCAGACTTTGCAACTTGGTACATTTTCCTGTATCTGAAGTCAGGAAATTAGCAGTTTGAAACTTTTTTTTAATTCGAGTGCAATTTTGTACTTTAAACTCCCATAATACCCTTCTTTCGTTTGAGTCATCTGAATCCTCCTCCTTCCTAATCTCTTCCCCTCAACCTTGCCTTCTATGATATTGTGCAGAAGGTAGTCTCCCCTAAGAATATTGAACCGTAACTATAGTGAACTCCCAATCATTTTCGGATCAACATTAAGATTAGATTGGGACCTAACCATAGATTTTGAGCTGGGATTAATCTCCTAATCCATCTTTATCATGGTTGAGGCTTATATAATTATCGTTTATTATATATTCTTTTTCCAAGACAAAGGGAATAGGATGGCCAATTAATAGTGATGGTGACTTAATTATATTCAAAACTGTGCTTGATATAGTTTTATGTATTGGTTCCATTGACGATTTAACAAAACTCATATCCCTTTTACTTAGAGTTATATATTCTGTTACTTGATATGCTCGTTGGGGGCTCCGCCCTAAAACTCCCTTGTGGGTTTTCTTTGCATGTGGATGTAAACTAATGTAATTCCAGAGCCGTTTTTTGATAGGTCTTACCGTTTAGCCACAAGAGACCTCCAAAGAAAGCTCCGCATAGACTTTAAGGTTGCTCCGTCATTTTGAGTTTTTTTTAGGGTTAATTTTTTTTTAACTGTTCCGTCAGTTACAGGATAGAAGCTATAAGTTTGTCCAATTTCAAGTTTCTAGCTCATCTGGAAGGGGGTGTACATTAATGTCAGTGAGGGATTCAGCCACGGTGCTTTATAGTAGTGTAATATAATACTGTGTTGGTAAAATGTCTACAATAAGTACAACAGTGAAGATATAAGCAAATCACGTGAGCACAAACAAGAAGTGTCGAGTGTGTTAAAGTGGTATATCTGTCATTCTGATTGACCATTATACCCCCAGGTGAATTTATTCGAAATATATGAAGCGGAGTGTTGCCAGGGTAAACAAAGCTTATTAAAATGCGTACATATGCTATTGTATTTTTCATCAGGGTAAGTAGAGCTCGTTAAAACTGTACTTGTGATCAGTTCTCTCCCAATCTGTCTCAATTTAACCAGGGTAAGTAGAGCTCGTTAAAACTATACCTGTGATAAGTTCTCCCCTACTTTCTCTCCATTTGACCAGGGTAAACAGAGCTTGTTAAAACTGTACCTGTGATAAGTTCTCCCCTACTTTCTCTCCATTTGACCAGGGTAATCATATCTCGTTGAAACTGTACATGTGATAAGTTCCCCCCCCCCATCTGTCCCTATTTGACCAGGATAATCAGAGATTGTTAAAACTGTACCTGTGATATGTTGTCACCCAGTTTGTTCATATTTTATCAGGGTAGGCAGAGATTGTTAAAACTGTACACCTGGTATGCTCTCCACCTTTTGACCGATTTGACCAATCATGCATAGTCTCTACTCTACATACCTCACATGGGACTTTATTTCCTTTGTTACCTGACCAAGGAGTATTGAGCTATGAGAACAATTATTAACAGTTACAGTTTAACCAAGCTATGCTTACCCTGGCAACACTCCACGATGCGCCCCTATTTTAAATGTATTCTCACCTTCCTCTACTATTCAAGAAAACTTAAGGATAATAATATCAGTTTGATGGTTTAGAAACAAAATACATCCACATTTATGGTTTCATGGTCTAATTCGCTTTTCTCTCAATATAATGGATTGTCAATAACAAGAATATCTGGGTTAAAATCTCGGCAAGATATACTGAGGGTAATTCATCATAAAGATCTCCACTCTCCTTCCAGGGGAATGCGAGTACATTGTTTATAAATTCTACCTTATCATTCGAATGCTGAGGACGGGGAGATCGAGTTTCGAATCATGGTCGGGCGAATTGGGGGTGGTTTTCCTAAATGGTTTTCCACTCTCCCTCCATGCAAATGCAAGTTCAATTCCTCTAATTCAACCTTCCCAATTCTTAATCCACTAGCGTAATTAGTACTTAAAGCGTATAACCCGAACGGGTAGTAAGACGCGGTGTTAAATATTACTATTATTATTATTACCTTATCATATTTTTTCAGCACTGCGTCTTACTACTCGTTCGGGCTATATGTTTGTATAATAACATTAATGATTTTAGAGATTAAGGAGGTAATATTTAGAGGAAGTGTAGGTGCTGTTGCGTCAAGGGATAATATAAAGCCATTTTGGATAAATCAGCATAAGTAGACCTACACCCGACCAAGAGACGAACCTCTATATCGCCGGATTGGCAGTCTAGTCTACTGCGAGTGTGGGCGTGTTTTACCAAGCGGCCACTAACTTGGGTTACTTTTCTTTTTCCAGAAAGGGTAGTAAAACACGGTTAAATTTAAAATAAACACCCTATGTTGAGAAATCTTCTCTTTTTACTAAACAAAAATAAAATTAGATAGCATAATAAAGAGGATAAAAACACGTCTGCTGAAAAGGACAAAAGCTTCTTTCGATTTGTTTATAAGACGTTAAATATAATGCATAAGAATGAACTAAACTACTTAGACAACACAAAAACCAAATCTCTTTATAATTTCCCGCGTTTCCCCTCTTCCTCCCTACTTTGACACTCCCACCATCTTTTTTCTATCATTCCACTTTGAAGTCTTCTCTCAAGGATACGGCAAAACCCCTTTGGAAAATTTGCAAGCTTATGTGTGTGTGTGTGTGTGTGTGAGCGCGCGTTTTTGTGTGTTACGGAGTGAAACCAGGCAGACAGACGCGTGCCTTGTGATGAATATTATAATAAAACGGATCTCTTTGTTCCCAGCATTCCCTTACACACCTCCTTCCCCCTTTTATTTTCCCACCCTCCTCATTCCCTTCATCCCTCCTTCTATCACCACGAAGAGAACCAACTATTTCTTCAAAACATTTGATTAACGTTATCCTGAAGGAAGTAATATTTTGGTGTCGGAGGTGAAACTAGATGTTACGAAGGATTTATAATCATTTTGAGAGTTGTTTGAAATTTGATTGAATTTGTTAAAGATACTTTTTTTTCTTTGCAAAAGAAGTTGTCTTAAAAGTGCAATGAATAGAAGATCTATTTCAGAAGCTGAGATGTCTTTCTACACGCTTGTATCCATTGAAATAGGAGGTTAATATTCGAGTCTCGGCAAATTTTGCATTTTTTTTACAGAATTTGATTTATTCTTGCAAAGTGTACATATTGCATTTTTTTTTAAATATTGATAGTTAATAAGTTAAATATTTCTTATTCTTATCACATCATTGGTAGAGTACGGAAAGACAGGACAGATTGTCAGACGTAAAAAAAACCGAGTTAAATTTGCATCAAATATTTTAAAATGAATTTAAACATTCCTCCGTTCCACGTCTCACTACCCTTTAATGCTATACGCATATATTAATAACTCTTTTGGAAAAGGGCTTATAAAGGTAGATATTCAGAAGAAATGTATCGACAATAGTATAGGAACACGATCGAGATTAGAACCCCGATCTTTGCGTCAGAATCAGTCTAATATAACACAAGTGTGACACGTTAGACGATAAGAACACAAATACTGCCTTTAAACCTTTCTTTTTCTTTTGATTAAAAGTTATTTGACACCCTGTATACAGAAAATATTACTAAAACAAACATTGGGGAGGATCTTCAAAATGTATTATTATCATTGTTTTATAAATAAGTTTAATAGATGTATTGAATTCTTAAGGGTTAGTTAACATCACGTCAAGAAATATGCCTCTATAAAAAATGGTTTTGATTAACTGAACATGTAGCTCGAGTGGAAAAATCTAGAACCGAGTTTAAGGTATTGAACGGTAAACCCAATAGAAGAGACCATTGGAAAGATTTAGATGTAGATTAGGTGATAAAATCAGAATATACCTGAAAGAGATAAGGTGTAATGAAGGGGACAGGATATAACTGGCTCACGATAGAGATAGGGCGTAATAAGATGGACTGGATAGAACTAGCTCAAAATATAAATAAGGTGTATTGAGGTGGACTGCATAGAGCTAGCCCAAGATAGAAATGGGGTGTATTGGGGTGGACTGGATATAGCTAGCTCAAGATAGAGATAGGGTGTACTAAGATGGACTGGATAGAACTAGCTCAAAATATAAATAAGGTGTATTGAGGTGGACTGTATAGAGCTAGCCCAAGATAGAAATGGGGTGTATTGGGGTGGACTGGATATAGCTAGCTCAAGATATAGATAGGGTGTACTAAGATGGACTGGATAGAACTAGCTCAAAATATAAATAAGGTGTATTGAGGTGGACTGAATATAGCTAGCTCAAGATAGAGATAGGGTGTACTAAGATGGACTGGATAGAACTAGCTCAAAATATAAATTAGGTGTATTGAGGTGGACTGTATAGAGCTAGCCCAAGATAGAAATGGGGTGTATTGGGGTGGACTGGATATAGCTAGCTCAAAGCTAGCTCAAGATAGAGATAGGGTGTAATAAGATGGACTGGATAGAACTAGCTCAAAATATAAATAAGGTGTATTGGGGTGGACTGGATAGAGCTAGCTCAAGATATAAATGGGGTGTAATGAGATGGACTGGGTATAACTAGATAAAGATAGGGATAGTTGGTGTACTTTTGGAAGTGTGGCAATGAACCTTCAAGTTATTAATGGTATATAGTATGTAAGCTAACTAGGAGCAATGGTATAAATTTACAATGATATTTGGTTTTAAAGTAATTATTTACTCTAAAATAGATTAATATTTTCCTCAACCAAATGTATTAATACAATATTGGAATTTTTTTTAAATGGGTTTGTAAGCCCTTAAATGTGTCAATTACACATAAATTATCGGGCATACAATTAGTGGAAGTCTATGTTCAAATCTCCTTTGCTTCTATTTCAACACCCATAAGAACTAAAACACTAAATTGTGATGTTATTTTTGCTAAAAGAATTAATTAAAATATAAATTTAATAGTCAGTTATCTCAGTCTTTCAAATACGTAGTTACGTTGTCAACTTTAATGTTTTTTTTAAATTTCAATCACAACTCCTAAAGTATCGAGTTTTAATTATTTATTTACAGTTAAAATATATACTATATATAAGCTACTTACCTTTATTTCACCATATTAAACTTTCTTTCTTTATTTTGATTCATAAACTACCAATTCGCTACGCTTATTATTGTTTTTGGTATATGATTTTAACGCTATATACTTTAGAGAGTGGTTTATTTCGAAATTTTCATGATCTTAGTTTATTATTTGGTTCTTAGACACTTACAACATCTGGCTGTCATTTGAAGAACTAATTACCCCTATCGGAAGAGATTATTATTCTCGTTTGGATTTTGGTGTGAAATTTAAATTAGCTTTAAGAATGACTTATACTTATTTGTAAAATTATAATATTAAGTTATTTTATATTGATACTTTCACTGTTTAAAGAGTTAAGATATTTTGTTTTGTTATAAATTTCAGCAATTAATTTTCTCCGAGGCCAGAAAATATTTTAAATAAATGGTACGGAGCTCCGCATGGACTTTCTCGCACTATTGTTTAAAAATGGAAGTATTTACTCAATAATAATAATATTATTATTACAATACAACAATAATAATATTATTATTGAGTAATAATAATATTTAGCACCGCGTCTTACTACCCGTTCGGGTTATACGCTTTAAATACTAATTACTCTATTGGACTAGGAATTGGGAAAGTTTAACTAGAGGAAGTGAACCCGCATTTGCGTGGAGGGAGAGTGGAAAACCATTTAGGAAAAACCACCCCCAGTTCACCCGACCGAGATTCGAACCTTGATCTCCCCGTCCTCAGCAGTCGAGCTCAACACGACAAGCGCATTAGCCAACTACGCCACTGAGGTGGGTAAATATTTTCTCAAAACTCGTAAAATAAGTTATAGTAAAAACAGAAAACAACGTGTGTTATATAAATTATAATTTTTACTGTGTCTAGTATCAGTGTCTTCTGACCCTTGTTTACATAACAACAGTTAGTTAACATCAAGATGTATAAAAATTGTGTTCTTTTTGTTGGGCGCCACCCCTAGGATCTAGGAGAAAAATAATGATAAAAAGAAAAAAAAAGTTTACCTCAGCTAATTCAGACAGTGGCACGACGACTCTCAATACTCGTGACCACTGGGGAGTACTTAAAATAAAACATGAGCAATTTAGATAAAAATGGATTGTTGAAATAAAATTTAATTTAGACTACAATAAAAATAAATGTATAAAATAACAATTGTTGGCACTTTTGTGGGTTTATTGTTGTTTCCTTTATACCACATCCCAATCCTACCTATGGAATTCCGAATAGTTATAATTCTAATTTTACAGAGTATAAAATAGGATTAATGAAACAAAAGGAAGAGAGAAAAAATCATACAATTAATATTTAGACATAAAATAAAATGTTAATTAATTCTCTGAATTAGATAGTCTTTCTGAAATTTCTTACATGAATTCTGATTTTTATAGAAGAAAAAAAATTTTAAAGTTGAAGAGTTGGCTTGACCTCACCCATGAATTAGTTCATATTGAAACACCAACTTCAGAAATTTGTTTCACTTTGGTAATGCAAATTCTTCCACAGTTTAAACGAAAATAAACAGTCTAGTTCTTGCACACACACCTAGCTTTCCATTTTTGATACTTGTACGTTAATTTACAACCGTTAAACCACTTTAAAAATAATTTGAAATAGGATTTCCACAGATTTGGCTCCATGTTAGACCAACACCGAGGAAGAAGACCCAGTGTCCTAGCGATAGTCTTCCAAAATCAAATTTAAAAAATTTTCTATTCTTTACTTCCAAGTCCAAAGAGAAAACTAATATATTAAAACAAAAAAGAAAATGTTGGCTATGGACTAGGGATAAAAATCAAATACAATGCAGGATTAATATAAATATTGAAATATATCCCAATGAATGTGAACAATGTTTTCCTAAAGAACTAAATGATTATTTATATCTGTCAAAATTGAAAAGCGCGCTAGTTTTGAGTTATTTACATATAGCCTTGTTTCCTTCTTTTTTCTTCTTTTACAAATATGAGACCCACCACTCACTTGTTTGATAGATCTTCGCTTACGTCAAAACAATCATAGCCGACATTGAAAATAGAGTCAACAAACTTCTTATAAGAATAATTAATATGTTCAATAAAAGGTAAGTGTTCTTCCTTAATTCAAAACTCCTTATTTAAATTATTTAAAACAATGCTATACGTTGTTCCTTGCTTCCATTTATTTTATTGAATGGATGTAAATAGTATTATTTGTCAAGCTGGTTATACAGTGGCCAAACTTTGAAGTGTTTAATTTCACACAAGTTTAAAATGGAAACTATTAAAAAAAACTATAAAATATAGGGAAATACATGGTAGGGTGGCAAATTACGTCACAAAGTGAATCAAAATAAAATATTCTAGTAAACCCAAGAATAAACTGCACTATCCATAAGTAAAACTTTTTTTGAGTCACGGTTTAAAATTTTAGGATTATATTTTTAAAGAATTAATGTTCTCAATTGTATGTTTGGACCGATAAAAACGATCAATATTGGGTCCACAAGGGTCAAAATTTCGTATTCAAATTTTGACTTCCGGTTAAAACTTTCGACATTTTATTAGGTGTTGCACATCTTCATGTCATCCCATTGCTATTAAATTCCTGATTTATAAATTTTGACCAATAAAAAATTTAAATATTGACTATTGAGTCTAAAATGAAGGAGATAGATCATTGTTGTACAAACGTTTTTCCTAAGAGTTTTAAGGAAAAATAACAAACTTTTTGAGAGACTAACTAATATTTAACTACTCTATGGCATTGGAGAATTATTTCGTGAAAACTTTAGTATATTTTTACAACTAAATCTCACAAAAATGTATTAATATATTTACCAATATATAAGAAACTGTTTGTTTTATAAAAATATATTCTATATAAAAGTTTATTTTTATGTTTAATAGTACTACAATTTTGTATTGATAAATTATTTAGTATCTCAAATAGTTGCGGAGTTACGTAAGCTCCAGCTACTGTAAAATACCCTAAAATTTATTTTTGCAGGCAAATGAAAATAGTAAGTTTATTTATAATCTTAAACAACGTCTAAATACGAATTTTAATCAAAATTGTTAGAGCCGATTTTGAGAAAATTGATTTTTTCTATATTCGCCCTTTATTAAACTACTCTTAATTTTAAGTTTAAAGAGACACACAGACAGACGACATTGCAAAGACCACTTTTTATGGTTTGGGGCGTCATGAGATATCGACATCCCTCAAATTTAAGGTTAGGTTTTTTCTTCGGTCGCGATACTAGTGTTCGAAAAATTTAAAAATACATATATATTTATATGCGTATGGATCTAAAGTTAATGGTTTTATAAAGATATGTTTCGTTTAAAATATTTGTATTGTAAATATATCTACATATTTGTAATGATAAGTAATATCATTTCTCAAATAGTTTCGGATATATGATACATAATGAGAACTTACGCATCAGACTGGAGCCCTTAAAATCATTTTGCCAAAATATTGAGAGTAGCCATTTTGTTTTGAACATTTATAAATGTTTAGAAATGAAATTTAATCAAAATCGTTAAAGCCAATTTTTAGAAAATCGACTTCTTCTCGTTTTGCCCTTCAGCAAACTACTCTTAATTTTAGGGTTCGATATCCAATTCCAAAAATCCTTCGGGAAAACCCTATGAAAACCCTAGATACCAAATTTGAGCCCAATCAGTAAAATATTTTAGTCTCTAGTTGGAGGTACAGACAGATAGACAGACAGACGGAAATTACAAAACAACTTTTTCGGATTCGGGAGGTCATGAAACGTCGAGATTTATCAAAATCTCGAGTTCTAGTTTTTTGACGATCACTATACCTTCTCTACCTGTAGGATAGCGAGAAAGTAAAAAGAAAGAACAAGTTTGAAGATTGTTAGGTTTTTTTTGTTTAGTTAAGTCAAAAAAATGTTTGAAGGAAGATAAGGAAGGACCCAATTTAGGCTGTCCTTTAATATGGAATTTTATATAGGGAATTATCTCTTTCGGCAATAATGTGTTGAAAGTAAGGGCTGACTTTTAAGGAAGGTTAACCTGAGTTTTAGATATAATAAAATTAAAGCCACTATACAGGATGAAATATAATTGCTAACAGAGTTCAACAGCCTATATTATTGGGTGAGATCAATTTCATCAACCATCATTATCGGTTTTTAGAAGTTTAAATTACTTTTATGAAGAACTAATTATTTTAACATTCTAAACATATATTACAAACCTGTTATTTCCTCCAAAAGGATAATTTATGTATCATAAATAATAACTATTATTTTGTCATCGTAAATCAAGTGAGAATCCTACATTTTTAAATGTTGCTTAGCACTCAAGAAAAACCACCCCCAGTTCACCCGACTGAGATTCGAACCTCGATCTCCCCGTCCTCGGCAGTCGAGCTCAACACGACCAGCGCGTTAGCTAACTACGTCATTGAGGTGGGTAGGCCCAGAGTTCTCCTATATTCGGATGTGAAGGAGTTTAATTATTTAATTATTGTAAATATTGGCCTGTATGTCACTTGTCATATATTTATTGTTATTAAGCTTTTTGAAGGCTCAGGCTTAGGTACTTTGATTAAGTTTAACCCTTTTCCAACACTCATTGTATATTGTTCGCAGTTATATTAATTTGCAATGCTTACATTTATCTTATTGATTTAGTCCTGAAAATAAACAGCTCTTTTGGTCTTTATCAAACGTATTTATGTCATCACTTTAACCGATTGTCTTAAACTATCTTTCTCCTGAATTAACTTAGGCTCAAATATATTATATCGCATTTTATTAGGTTGTTGGTGGCCTGGCAGTCTAGGGGTAAGGTGTCAGACTTCTGTGCTGGTGGCCGGGGTTCAATCCTCGGTCCCGGCACATATTTATCTGATTACTAAACCCTTCCTTCACCTCTGACAAGACGTGTATTAATCACAACTTGTGAATGTGGGGAGTTCCAGGCCTCCACCGTGGTTCGGATTCCACGTTAAACTGTAAGTCCTCCATTTCATCTCACAATCACCATGCCATCACACATTAGCGTAAGTGTGTACAACCCGAACGGGTAGTAAGACGCGGTGCTAATAATAATAATAATAATAATAATAATAATAATAATAATAATAATGTTGTTGTTGTGACTTGCAACTTGGCCCTGTTATGGTTGAGTTTGTCGAATCAGACTGCTCTGGTGATTACTATGGCTTCTATCGTTAAAATGTTTTGTACGTCAGCTTGTTACACAATCTTACAAAGGCTGTAGTCTCGGGTGACTGGGGAGCGTGTATGAGCAAGCTTGCAGCTCTGGTGAAAGTTGTAACACCATAAACAAGCAGTCTTTGGCATAAGGAAAGCCAATATAATATACAGATATTTTTATTTATTTTATCTTCTTTGTTTACATTAAATTTATATCAACCCACTTCGGTGGCCACATGGTCTAACGCGCTATCTCACAGTGGATTAGGCTGCCGATGACGGTGAGACTGAAGTTCGAATCTTGGTACGGTGTACTAAGAGCGTAGTTAATAGGTCTACATAAACGTGTAGGCCAAACGGATGGTAAAACACGCACTCAGCCCAATAAATTATATATCTTTATAATTATCTAGGTTGAATTTACAAGTACTGTACATTTTTTTTATACAGAAGATTAAAAGAATAAATAAATTTAGCAATGATATTATAATAAAGTATTGTGTGGTTTGATTGTTTTTCCAACCTTTCTCTTCTCCTTTATGGGTAATTTAATCTAAAACTATTATTATTTATTATTATTATTATTATTATTATTATTATTATTATTATTATTAGCACCGCGTCTTACTACCCGTTCGGGTTATACGCACTTACGCTAATGTGTAATGGTAGGGTGATTGTGAGATGAAATGGAGGACCTACAGTTTAACATGGAATCCGAACCACGGTGGAGGCCTGGCATTCCCCACATTCACAAGATGTCTTGTCAGAGGTGAAGNGAAGGGTTTGGTAATCAGATAAATCTGTGCCGGGACCGAGGATTGAACCCCGGCCGCCAGCACAAAAGTCCGACACCTTACCACTAGACCACCAGGTCACCTTAACTTTATTGTTCTGTTCTTTGGTGGACAGAGATTTTCCTCTTTTTTCTATGTTTCTTTCTTTATTTTGTTTATGCTCTTTGGTGGAGTATTTACGCAAAAGTGTAAGAAAATGTTGCTTCACAGATCTTGCGAATTTTTACTAAATCTATCTATTTTAAGATAAAAGAATAGAAAGAATGTATGGTTCAAAGAAACAATAATTTTTGATTTGGATCACACCTAATTTACTTTCATAATAGCATGTATTTGGTATTAAAACATCAACTTTTATAAATTTAAGCAAATGCGAAGTAAAATTATTACTTTAAATCAAATCACTAAAAAAAATTCTGAATTAAACGCGTTAAAATAGATTCATGGACCGATAACAACATTTGATAGGAGAGAGCATTTCCGAGTTAAGTCTTGTTTTGAAGAGTTAAAATTTAAATTTAGAATGTAGGGAGAGAAATTCATTGCGTTGTTTTGCCCCGTTCTTCAAACAACAACGGTAATTGGGAATCAAGCCATTCATCAGTAATTCTTGAATCAACCCTCCCTTTCCCCTTAAAGCTTTTGTTACAAACTGAGCCAATCCCCTACCCAATAATCCCCTTGGCAACACTCCACGGAACGCCACTGCTATAAAATAAATGCTCATTTAGACTGTGAAGAGGTTGAATTGTTATGAGAAGCCCTTGAACTCACTATTTGATCTAATTTAACTACCCTTCTATCAACCCTTAACATTTCCGGAATAACTTGAAGTCATTTGGAATGTACGCTCCGTTTACATCGAAAGGTAGCAAAATTACCTAATATGTTTCCACTGTGGTTTAGACTATAATATAGGGCCATGGTGTATTATGTCAAGGTATCATTTAGGGTTAACTGAGTATTCAAGTAGAAGGAAAATATACATCATAGTAGTGGCGTTGGCCGAACGGTATTTAAATATTCTGATTTTGACCAAATTACATCTTCTTTATTTTTATTCACTTTTTCTTGTCCGATATTAAGTGAATATTTATTTAATATTTTCTCTAATATATTATATTCTCTCTAGAATATTTTCATGTTCAATGTTTAAATTTATTAACCTTACAACTTTACTGTCAATATCTCTATAAATTATTTTAAAATGACTTTGTTTTTCTTCAGACCTGAAGATGGTAATAAGAAGATTCAATAATAACATCGAAACATGCTGTCACAGAAGACTAAACTACTATCAAATAAGTAGAAGGGAGTAAAGATAAAAATATATAATTTTGTCAATTATTACTTCCTTATATGATCTGGCGGTATAGGGGTAAAGTGTCGAACTTCTGTGCTGGGGTCCGGGGTTCAATCCTTGGACCCAGCATAGAATTATCTGATTGCCAAACCTTCTCTTCTTCACCTCTGATAAGACGTGTATTAATCACAACTTGTGAATGTGTGGAATGCCCGTCCTCCACCGTGGTTCGGATTCCACGTTAAACGGTAGGTTCTCCAACCCATCTCACAATCACGCTACCATTACACATTAGCGTAATTGCGTATAACTCGAACGGGTATAAGAAGCGGTACTACTACTAATAATAATAATACTTCTTACCAAATCATAATATGAACATTAATAACGCATACACAATTACTGTACACATCTTGAGTACGATTTCTGAAATACTTTATTTGCAAATCTTAAATAAATATATTATCGAAAGGTAATAGTCACCAATGGCCGATAATCTTGAGGTAGCTGCTAGGAGACCATTCACACTCATAGCATCACAACAATAGTATTGTGTTTTGAAATTATTGGCCATATCCAGACGATAAGTAATTCAAAGTCCCCATTTGACATTCTTGTAAAATTATTAAACGCGCAACTAACTGTCAAGTCCACCCAAAAGTCTTATCTCATATAATCACATCTCTGTCCATGCAATTGTATCTGCCGCTTCCTAGGAGTATTAGGTAATGCTATCAATAAATAAGCTAACGAAATGATTGCTAGCCGGCATCGTGTGGAATTATTTCTATATCTGTTAACGGCAATGTGTGTAAGTCTAGGCTATCTATATAATTCCTTAGTGATTTCAGCAAAGTATTAAATAAATTATATTTTTTGATACATTTCATACTTTTCATAGGGAATTTATAGAATAACCTGTCATTATATATTACCGAGAACAATAGCTATCCTAACCTAGCCCAACCTAACCTAGCCCAACCTAACCTAGCCCAACCTAACCTAACCCAACCTAACCTAACATAGCTACCCTATTCAAAAATAACCTAGCCCAACAAACTTAAACCTTAGTAATTAGGTGAACCTGCAAGAAAACGGTATATTACATAGAACTGGATGAAAGAATTGATAGCTTATTCCGAGACTTAAAAAAGACAAAGAACTTGATATCAAGTACAAAACACAACATAAAAACTCGTTTATTTTATACTTTGCCCAAACAACTCTGTCGCTATATAGAAAGTCTAGGTTTTTTATAGAACGCTTGTATTTCACACATTGCCGGTGACATATCCACTAAATAAAGACCCTACGAGACAAATTTGTGTGAAACCCACGTTTTACATCCACAAACAATGGTAAGCACACAAAAGTGTTTGATTAAACTGTCCGGCGTAACTTTTAGGAATTATTGCTGTTTTATTTTGTTTCTCAAACATGTTCCTCAGACTTGTTTGCCCACTGCGGACGTAGCTTTAGACAAGAATTGCCCCCCCCCCTTCCCCCTTTCTCTTTTACCTCATCATAGCCCTAAGCATTTAATTACACTTATGGAGTATAGATGAGGAATATATAATTTACAGGACATATTAATGCCTTTTCGTGGAAGAAAAGTGGGGAAAAAAAATTAAGGGGGGGGGGAGAAAAATTGAACAAATATGGTAAGAGTTTAAGCCCAAATCTTCCTGTCACTAGCAAACCGGAATATATTAGCGGGACTTTGGGTCAGCGTGCCCACCGATGTGGGTCGTGTTGCACTTTATTGACGTTGACAGGGGAATAGGGAGTTCAAATCCCGGGTGGTTGTACCGAAAGGGGTGGTTTTTTCCTCGTGGTTAAGGGAGAAGGGAGGGAATCTATGAGGGTCTCTTCTAAATTATCCTCCTCAACCCTAACCTTTTTCTCAAGTCGTTCATAGCCACAGTGGGTTTTTAAAAAAAATATTGTTTTGTTGTGCTACTAGTCTTTCTATCGATCCAGATTACTCGCATTATATACACAAATGAGATGGGGAGGATATAGTCTAGCGTTATATAAAAATAAACATCAGTATATCAGAGTGGGATTCAAACTATGACCTCTGGAAAATCAGACTATACCAGACTGAGGAGCTATCCCATACACACACCTGTGTGAGTATGATTGGTGTTAATATACTACTGATTAAAATAAATTGTACAATACACCTAACATACGTTCTCATTTATTTTGCCTAATAAAAACTGTACCTATTTACTTAAATCTCATAAAATATGTGAAACTAAATATTATACATTATTGCAGAAACCTAACAAGAAAATATGCATTATGTTTCACCAAAAAGCATCAATGAATTAATATACACTGTTACAGAATCGTTGAGGAAAGAGGAACATCTCCTTCAACCAAAGATTATAACAATCAACTTCGCATTTCCCAATGCTCTATTTATAAAGATGTATTTACTTATAATTTGGTAAATATTGATTTCACAAAATATTCTTAGGAACATATTTTTTATGTAAGCGTCTCATAACTTAGCTAAGATGTGTAAGTTCATAAAAAAAATGTCGCAGAGATACGATCAAAATTTGGGAATTTACACTTATGTAAAGTACCTTCAATGTCATTTTTATGGGAAAACGAAATGCACCATTTTGTTTGTAAGCTAAGCAGTGCCTGGATACAAATTTATATTAAAAATCGTAAAAGGTTATTTTGAGAAAATTGATTATTTATTTTATCACCCGTAATTAGGCCTAAGCTACTCTTAATATTACGATTAGAAAGATAATTCTAAACAACACCATTTAGGGAGCCTTATGAAGGTGCCAGATACCAAGTTTTAGCCGGATAAGTAAACTGGTTTTAGCCGGATAAGTAAACTGGTCTTAGCCGGATAAGCAAACTGGTTTTAGCCGGATAAGTAAACTGGTTTTGGCTCTAGTCCCAGTAAAATACTGGTAGACAGGCGGGGCTGAAATAAAAAAAATCAGAGTATCATGAAATGTCAACATTTACTGAAATCTTGAATTAAATTTTTGTTTTTTGACGAATACAATTCTTTATCTACCGGAGGTGCTGCAAGAAATAAAAAAGAATCGAATGTCTAAGTTTGAAAAAAAATTGATATTTTTTGGACCAGTAGCTCAAGATATATTTTTTTAAATTGTTGGCCACTTTAAAGGACCCCAAGTCTTAACTCTGAACATCAACCATCGGTCGAGGTCACTAACGAAGGTAGGTAAGAGCACACACAAACTGACCTTACAAAGTGCAAGCCACTGAGGACCAGTAACGTGTTTGCTACCTTCACCCTCCCTACCACCCTCAAAACCTTCCTCCTACCCCCCATCCCCCCAAAAAAAATTCCTCTCCAACCCCCTTTAATAATTAACTAGCCAGCCAATTCAGCGCAACCGTCGCGTTGTTAGTTCGTTAAGTGGCCACGCACGCTCTGCTGTGTCGGGGTTTGGGAGGGGAATTCCCCCCAGCCGTTCCCTTTCCAACCCTTTTACGCCCTCTTCACTCTCTTATTAAAGACGACCGACACATAAAGGGTTAAGGTACCTACCCCTCACCACTCCTCCACCCACACCCACCCTCTCCCTGGTATCACATGTGACGCGCTCTCTGGACCGAGTGTCGATACGCCTTTGTCTTGCCGTGTAATTTGTACCTAGCCATAATTAGTCAGTACCACTCCCCACCCCTCCCCAACCTTCCCCACGTACTCTCCGTAACTTCTGAAGAACCCTAAGTAAGGGTCACCACAAAAACCATTTAAGTATGTATATTAATCTGTCTTTAATGCTTCTATAGTGTGTGTGTTTTTTTTTCACGCTGCATCTTACTACTCATCAGGCTTACCAACTATATCATACTAGTATAAAGCCACATGGCTGACTCACTCACTGAAATTAATGTTTACCCACTTCCAGATAAGATATAAACTTTAAATTTGGCGAAACTTATAGCTTCTAGCCTGTAACCGACAGGAAGATTCCAAAAAGTTAAAAAAAAAAAATCTTACCCCCTAAAAAAATTAAAATGTCAGAGCAACTTTAAAGTCGGTGCGGACCTTTCTTTGGAGGTCTCTTGTGGTTAAACGGTAAGACCTATCAAATAACGGCTCTGGAATTACATTAATTTGCATCCAATTGCAAAGAAAACCCACCGGGGGCTTGGGGACGGAGCCCCCAACGAGAAAATCGACTGTGTGTAAATATAACGACTCCGTTTAGTTTATTTATTTATTGGAGGTATTTAACGTGCACTTTCTGAAGCAACTGACTATATAAATACACGAGAATTTCTAAGAGCAAGAGCAAAAGAGTATACCTATTTTGCCAGGAAAGGCATTTCCGAATCATACCTTACAGGGATCATTTACCTGCACAATCAACATGGGACCGACGGCTTTACTTCCTCCACGAAGTAAGTTGTGCTACGGATTTTCAGCGTTTGGGTAAAATCTGTTGACCCCAGCTGGGTTTGAACCCAAGATTATTGGATCCTAATTCGAGCACTTTACTTCAAGACCAAACAGGTATGTTAAGGTGTTATAGATGAGTAAAGTTGGATTTAAAATAAGTGTATTCACATTTACGTGAAGATAGAGTGGTTGACTATGCCTACCGAAGTGACTTATCAACAATAATAATCACAAAGGTGAGGTAGAGTTGAGGTAGATATATTTTTATTATTATTATTTAGTAGCACGTCTTACTACCCGTTCGGGTTATACGCTTTAAGTACTAATTACGCTAATTGATTGAAAATTGGGAATGTTGAATTAGAGGAAGTGAACCCGCATTTGCGTGGACGGAGAGTGGAAAACCATTTAGGAAAAACCACTCCCAGTTCACCCGACCGAGAATCGAACCTCGATCTCACCGTCCTCGGCGGTCAAGCTCAACACGACAAGCGCGTTAGCCGAGAGGTAGATATAGATTAGATAAAATATATAATCGTATTCATTTAAAAAGAGCGGGAAATGGTTTACGGGTGAAAAAACTTTGTACATCTAAGTCGGGATCTGAGCCCCAAACTCACAGTACCTGTCAAAATATAGACTAGATGAGATTTTTTTAATAACTCCTCTAAAACATCCATCCCTTTAGATCAAAACTATGTAAGTTGATTGAGTTTTACTAAAAAATGAATTGTAAAAATAATAATAAAAAATGAAGAAATGAAAAAATTAACTATAATACCTTACTTCTTTATAAAATATTAGACGACGCAATATAGTTAAAATGATATTTACGCTAAATTCCTTAGGTCTTCCCAGGGGAAATCAAAAGGAAACGCTACAGCGTCAATAAACACTTCTAATTACCTCTATAGGGTGAGAGAATCTCATCACGACGGGCGAACACAGGATTACACAAAACGTTTCAAAACATTATAAAATGAAACGAAACATTTTTTTTGTCATTGTGTTTCATCGTGTGTCATTCTTGTAACCCAAGCTCTAAAGTTAGAGGGGTTCAAATACATATACAAAAAATATTAAATGTTAATTTTTTTTTTAAAAGGAGATTCAACTAATAGAAGTGCGCAGTGTGAATAACTTCTTTTTGTGCTAAACAAATGCTGGGTACACAACATGTGCCCAGCGCACGCAACTCACTCCTAGAAGCGGGAATAATACGGTCCACCTTCACTGAATACCAAATATTACACGAAGAGGACGAAGACTTTGTAAAAAGGGGTTTGGCTATTAAACATTACTTAACCTAGGGATAATATGACGTAACTAAAATAGTAAATTATTTCAAGTCTTAAGAGCATTTAGGTTTAATTTCTGCCAAATTCTATTACAGAACAATGCATATATTTTAAAAGAATCTTAAAGTTTCTTATAGATATAATAGTAGTCAAATGACCTTGACTAAGCTCAACAATAACAATTGATATCATTCAAAAGAAAAAAAATTAATAAACATTTACTCTTTCTCCTTTTTCTAATATTTTATTAGATACCATGGAACAATTATGTGATTTTTCTATCAACGCATGGCATTATTAACTTTGAGTAAGACGATCTCTAATATTATAGAAGATTTCTCCAATATAATACATTTCTGTACTAGTTACTAAAATACAACATATTAGTTGAATGGTTTAGAGTTCATTGTTTATACATAAGTAACCATAATACGCAAAACGTCACTAAATTGTGAATGTACAGGAATACTCAAGCTACCAAACGTTCCTAAGTAAATCTTTACTTAGCTAATACAGAGACACACTTACAAGTACGATAAATAAAATTAATTCTATATTTATCCCTGACAAGCGTAACGCATAACTTTCCTAACATTTGAAATTTGACATCATGTTCTAAATGAACTTTCCCACATAAATATTTACTAAATTTATATTGCAACACCATTCTCAAGCGACCTGAATAAAGTTAAATTGTTCTGTATAACTGTCAAACTTTAATAACATTTGAAAAGTTCTGACCTAACGTTATAAACAGCATTCCCACATTAATATTTACTAAACTCATATAGTAACACAACTCGCAAGCAAAGTAAATAAAGTTAAATTGACTGTTCTGCAAAAGAACAAAGATTTATACCAAATCTAAATATTTACATTTTAAAAAAGGAATGACCAAAATAGAATTTTGAATAGTTTATAATATTTTGAGTTTACGCCGAATAAGAATTTCATCTTGCATTATATTAATATGTCCTGGAAGCCTTCTGCTTCGTCCTACAGTGTCCAAGCCTAATCCAAGAGTAGTCTCTTACTTGACAGACGATGCTTTATATGGAGCACACTCGTCGAACAATCGAGAAGGAATTATAGGTGGGGATCACTGAGATAAACAAACCGGAATGGGGAATGCGCGCGGCACTAGAAACGTCGATTTTCTTCTGGCAAGGAGTGGCAGTTACCACCCCTTTCTAGCATGTTCTTGTTGTTGATGTTGGGTGGAATTCAGCAGGATGGTGTTTGTCTCTAGCAGCGAGATGCGGCACTTGGCTCGGCGCTTATAGTTGTTCGCAGGTTGTTGTTGTTACTAGACTTGTTATGAAGTCAAGGTGCCTGGCCTGGTCGGTGAGATTGGGTAAGTGTATTATGATTGACTTGCCCATTTTGTTTACTTGGAGCATAAATGCTACATTCTTACTGTCTACATTCAAATGAATCGTTGCCCAAACTGGATGACACAAGGCAGAACAAATTCAATGACGCATAACGACACGCAGTGAGACGTTGAAGCGCAAAGCAGATGTTTCTCAATACCTCCATGTTTCAATCAGTTTGTTTCAACCCGCTTTGGTGTCCACGCGCTACCCTTGCAGTAGACAAGACTGTTGATGACGGGGAGATCAAGGTTCGAATCTTAGTCGGGTGTACTAAGGGGTGGTCTTTCCTAATTACTTTTCCACTCTTCCTTGCCGCAAGTGTGGATACACTTCATATAAATATAACCTTCCTAATCCATGAAAATAAACTACTAGCGTGTTTACTATATATATATATATATATAT
>CABFOW010001528.1:82047-113146 GCA_902141385.1 Timema californicum
TATTATTATTATTATTATTATTATTATTAGCACCGCGTCTTACTACCCGTTCGGGCTATACGCACTTACGCTAATGTGTAATGGTAGGGTGATTGTGAGGTGAAATGGAGGACCTACAGTTTAACGTGGAATCCGAACCACGGTGGAGGCCTGGCATTCCCAACATTCACAAGATGTCTTGTCAGAGGTGAAGGAAGGGTTTGGTATCTAAATCTAACTAAACCTAACCTAACTGGCCTAGCTTAACCTTATATATCCTAAATAACTATTTGACTTACACTAACTGATATTTTGACGTTCTTAGATCTATCTACAATCCAGTAGTAAACCTTGCTTGCACATATGAGCTTTTTTTTTTAAGGCTAATTATATAGAATGGGTACCATTTGTCGCATCTTGTATATCTTGAAATCATTAGTAGACCATTTTCAGGTAGGATGGTACGAAATGTTGCAGGTAACATTTGTCGGAACACGAAGTAGAAAGTATTTGCTGTAGTTATTAATGTGGTTTGAGATATAAAATTTGTTCTCTTAGAAAATGTGTGTTTAATGTAACTTTATCCCCTTTTCCCCACCCCTGTTCAGTTTCATTTGTATAATATCTCTTTAATAAAAGCAGAGTAGCGTCTACCATATTCTTATTGCAAAGTCCACGAAGAGAAGGAAGGGGATGGGTGGAGAGAGGGGGAGGGGGGAATACGGAGGGTGCATGACATCCTCAAAGAATGTTGGTCCCAGTCGCGTCAACTCACCGCAGGGATTTGAAGTGAGGACTGTCGCAATGCAGGGACCGTTCGCTAGAAATTGAGCAAGGGACCTAGCGTAGCATGACAAGTAGGGTTATCTAGGAAACCTAGATGTCACGTTAAAATTGGAATACAGAAACATTTAAAAAAAAGTTACAGTGCATCAAACAGACTTTCTCATTCCTTCATCAAAATTATATATATACCTAGTAAGACTCCTTCTTCGGTGACCGCTTGGTCCAACGCGCTACTCTCGCAGTAGACTAGACTGTCAATAACGGGGAGATCGAAGTTAGAATCTCGGCTAGGGGTGATGAGGGTGATTTATTTCCAAAATTGATTTTAATTTCCCTCCACTTAAATTGGGGTACACTTCCTATTAATAGAACCGTAATAATCCCTAAAACCATCAGCGTCATTAGTACATAAGCGTATAACCCGAATGGGTAGTAAGATGTGGTTACAAAAAAAGTTTAAGATATCCAAGTCTAAATAATTTACAGTACTATAGAAATATAATAGAGAAGACCATCGCATCTCACTAAAGAGAGTATATTAAATAATAAACACTGTTACAGGAACAGTATTGCTTTTGTGTATTTTAAACTACCAATTTTGCAAAACGTTATCCAGAATTTAGTTTTGTATATGATCCGGAAAACATTTGTTTTATAAAATATTATTTTAATAAACGGTTTCTTTAAAGTAATCATATATCTATTCAATGATAAGTTATTTTTTTATCTCTATTAGTAGCGAGGATTTATTAAAAATTTGAAATTAACGCATATGTGAAGTATCCTCAAACCTATTTTTTTAAATAGGAAAATGAAATGCGCCATTTTGTTTGTAAATGCCTGAATACGGATTTTAATCAAAATCATTAAAGCCAATTTAGAAAAAACAAATATTTTGGTCCTTCAGTAAACTACTCTTAAAATTATGGCAAAATATTTAATGCCAAAAATTCCTCTGGGGATCCTTATGAAAACCCTATATACGAACGAAGATTTATACGGATCCTTAAAATCGTTTCAGTAACAGACAGATAGACTGACGGATGACGGCGTAAAAACACTTTTATGTTTTCAGGGAGTCACGAAACTTCGATATCCACCAAAATCTCGAACTACAATTGTTTGTTGATGGTCACAATACTTTCTCTCTCCAAGGAGCCATGATTAAAAAAACCTGGTTACATAACTATTTTTTCCCCGTGTTTTGGGACCTTACCGGGTTATACATTTAATTGAGTCTCGATGAGTAGGGTAGAATATTATAGAAGATGTACCCAAATATGGGTGAAGAGCCGGTGGTAAATTATTTATGATAAACCACCCATCTGTACACTCAACCAAGACTCGAACCCCGTTCTTCCCACTCATGCTGTTTAGTCCAAAACAAGAGTAACGCGTTAGACTATCTGACCACTTAACCGGGCTATATTGATATGTTTAAATTTTAAGTCTAATATTATCGTACAATTTTTAGATTCTTTCGACTCCTTGAAGTTAGGAAGTAGATAGATAATGTTTATGTAAAAAAAAAATAGTACGGAATTCCACACGGATTTCTTGCTCTATTGTTTAAAAATGGATATAATTACTCAAAACTCGTAATATATGTGAAAAGACATGATATACACCAGCAAACCCAAACATAAATTGCTCAATACTTGTGTCAAACATTTTTTTTAGTCCCGGTTGTATATTTTATAATTTTACTTTTAAAGAATTAATGTCCTCATTTGTATGTTTAGACCAATAAAAAAGATCAATATTGTGTCCACAAGGGTCAACACTTCGTATTAAAATATCAACTTACATTTAAAATTCTCGACATTTTATTAGGTGTTGAAAATATTCATGCCATCGCATTGTTATTAAATTCTTCATTTACAAATTTTGAACCAATAAAAAATGTAAATATTGACTATTGAATTTAAAATGCAGATAGATCATTGTTGTACAAACATTTCTCCTAAGTGGTTTAAGGCTCTGCCTACCCTCTCTGGCGGTGTGTTGAGCTTTCAGCTTTCAAAATAGATGGCGTTGCTAACATTATACAAACTGGTGAATTCCAGCCATCAGGTTGGCAGCATTACTGATTTGTTTAAACAATTGGGAGGCTGGCGGACCAGTAATCAGTCAAGGCCGCAAGCAGACTTTTCCTAGAACTGACAGAGATAAGAAGTGTAGTGCCAGACAATAAAGTGTGTAGGCGACCAAGTTGGACTAAACGTGGGGAGATAAAACGTCAAGACACAATCACAATCTCGAGAATAAAAAATATCTTATCCATCCCAGCCAGCTAGACGCTTCTGTCTGCAGGTTCAAATCCTTGCTGAGGGTATTTTGGGGAGTTATTTTTCAATCGTTTCCTTCTACTCTCCCACGCAAATGTGGGTACATTTCCTTCATTAATTCTGCCTGTTTAGGTATTAACTAATTACGCCAGTAGGTTAGAGATAGATACGTTTCAATTTAGAGGAGGTGTACCCGCATTCGCGTGGAGAGAGTGTGGGAAAATATTTAAGAAATATCACCCGATCGTGATTGAGCCACGATCTCCCAGTCATCTGCAGACTAGTCTATTGCGTTAGTGACGCCTAAGACAATGTGACCACCAAAGTTGGATATTACCAATCCCCATATCTAAAAATAACTAAACGATTATAATAACATTACTTACCAAATCTTTAAAAATTACGTAAGCTAGAGAGGTGGGAGGGAGCTTACGTGAGGGACGGAGGATCTAAAATCATGTGAAAATGCCTTACGTAATTTAAGGATGGCTCTCTTGCAATAAAAACTATGGGCCATAGATACAAGGCCTAGCAGCCGGGTCATGTTATTGAGCAGAGTAGAAACGAACTCAGGTCATTGCTTTATAAATCTACTTTTTAAAAAAGTCTTGAACTATTTTTTTCATATAAATATCTAGGGAGGGTAGTGGTAAATAATACTGTATACTTATTTGTCAGAGAAAAAATTATTTAAGGTAAAATGAGAGATAACTTAATTTTTAAGATTTTGTCACTAACTATAATAAATAAACTATACGAGAGAGTATGTAGCTTACGATTTTGTCGTACAATTTATTTGAGTTTATTAGTAAGCAGGTAAAATAAAAAAAAACTAAAATTGAATGTGCTAAATTTGGTCACTGTTCTTTGATTAATTTTTAAGTTTTAAAGGCTAGAGAGGCAATAAAATATTTAAAAAGCAGTTTCATTTCGAAGACTAGAACAATTTTGACTATAAATATATCTTATTTTTATTGCTAATATCACAGCGTAATACTACCTGTTTATGTTATACGCATAAATGATAACCTAATTGGGTAGTAATGAGGAAGGAAGCATTTGAGAGGTTGTCTACCAGCATTTTTATTTTGGGAGATGGGGAAACAATTTAGGAAAAACTACCCTCAGTAGACCCGACAAGGATTTGAGCCCCAAGCGCTCCGCTATCAGCAGGCCAATTTAACACTGGAGTGACACCTTAGACCCCTCGGCCACTGAAGTGGGTATCTGTTATTTAATACGGCGTTTACAATTTTCAAACATCTATAGGATTTACACAATTTTCCAGAAATAAATGTTTTTGAAAATAATTTTCCATCCTAATGGTAGATTTTAACTTTAGTAATATCTCCAAGATATCAGCCTGCAAGCAAGCTGTACAAATCGAGAGGCTGCAGTATGTTGGAGGCGAAGATAGTGCCAACATTTTCGGGCTGAGGGTGCCTTGTGGTCAGCACAACGAACCCTACAGCCTTCTATCTCAGTTATCTAGACTGAAGCGCTAATTATTCATTCAAGTAGCTCCTCATTTGTCCTCACAAGGTTGATTTTGGTTCCGTTTCAGACCCACTGCTTTGCCGACAGAATTGGAAACACTGGGTAATGAACTCGGGACTTGGGACTTGAAGTCATTAAATCTTACCACTATACCACAGAGGCTATTGGGTATCAACTACTTACTTACTTACTTTGTGGCATTGGGAACACAAAAGTTTATTAACTATAATGGATTTAAATATATTTTACTTATCATCGGCTCCATGTCGTAGTCAAGAATGTTAAAGCGCTCTGACTGAGCAATTATTGCGTATATTATTCAGCTCTAGTAACTTTGTTAGTTCGATTCCCTGTAAGGTTGAAATTATTTAGTACTAGCGTGATACGAACTCGGCCAAGGCACAAGAGATTTTGAACATACTATAAGTGCGTTAAAGAGTGTTAGTAACATTTACTTTCAGCTAAGAGCTTTTTTTTTTAAAAAAAAAGTACTTGAAACATCAGAATAATCGCAACATTATTATATGAAAATATTTATTTGTATCTTAATTTTGATATTATTTCCACAGTAAATAAAATAGTATCTTTACTAATCCGTTGTACTTAAATTAGTAGATACAGATAGCCTAAGTGCCAGTAATATGCATACCATTTAAAAAAACTTACTCTTTACGACAAGCAGTTAAATAATCAATTATATCTTTGAGTTTCTTTGTGCGCCCTTTCTTCCATTGAGCCATGCTTTACAAACTTGTTATTCACAAGTATATAAAATTATATGGTGTAAGTACTTCTCCACCTCAAAATTTATACAATCCATTGGATCTTGTTCGAAAACAAAAAAAAGTCACATATGGTTAATTACATAAAAAGTAATCACCGTGGGTACTTTTGTTTGATATTTGATAAATTTCTTCTAAAACTAGCGCACAAACTGCGAGAATACAATAGATTCAAAATAAAAGTAATCATATTTAACAAGTTAATAAAATAAAATTAACATATTCAGACTTTGAGTACCAAAAACTTCCTTCATAAATTTTTTGAAAAATAACTTGTTCCAAAGTTAGATCCTAGACCATGAAATAAATATAGTTGATAAAAACATAATGAGAACGTCTCCAAATTACATTTAGACCAAATTTTATTTAAAATAACTATATTTGATATGAGCAGGAATGTTTATTTTTATTTATAACAATAGTGGATTAAAAATTCAATGTACAGTAGTTTTCATATACTCTGAATATTAACACTTATTATTACGACGTGCAATGTTCAAGAATGAGAAAACCGTAAAGAATCTAGGATACGAGTGAAGCATTTTACATGTTTTACTGCCTCAGTTAAATAAGGGCTAATGTCATAAAACTTGGTGTATGAAGAAGTGTGTGGTTTTTTCTTTGAAAATAATGTATCACTAGAGTAATACTCTCATTGAAGTAAGTAGGGACCAACTAAATTTATTCACAACTGCAGTTAAGATTTTGTGAGTATTCTAGTTACTGAATATATTAAGATGTTTATATTTAACCACGCAAATTTTCATAATTGGATATTGGCCCTTCTTATCCCATTGCACATGGTATTAATGTTTCTTTGACTCAAGAAGGTAACAGAGATTAGCTTAACCCTCCACTGACGCCTGAATTCCGATACAGCAGGATAGCCAACGCTTGCAAAATGATACTAGCTTGTAAATGCGTAACGATCATACTAACGGCACCTATTATCATCTAAGATAACTATTTGTAGAAGGAAGGGTTGTATTTAAAACCACGTATTTTATTAAAGTGTCGACTTGAGAGTCGTTAGAGCTCAATATCGTCGTGATTATTGAAGCCAACCCAAATTTAAAGATACATTTAAAAAGAAAAAGAAATTATTCATTAAATAGTATGTTATAAACAAACACTCTAGCTTAATTGTACAGAGAAAATAAATAAATCTATTAGTAATTTTTGTTTACCGATTTAAAATGCATTGAAATGGAAACAATTTAACGAAAATATTTCAATAACTATTTTTAGCATGGTTTGAAAATTCCATAAGAAATATGAAAGATGCCCAGATATGTTACTAAAATAAATAAAAAACAACAATGTTGAATTATTAGATATTTTTATAAAAATAATTTTTTGTTTATAACCATGCATTTATGGGTAGGCTCAGCATTAAGGAAAAAACGACATAAACTTTTAGAGACTTACTTATATTTAATTACTCTATGGAATTGGAGAATTATTGCGTTAAAGCTTAAGTACAGTAGCCCCATGGCTTCTTTGGTGCTGACTGACGGCTTTGAAATGTTACCAAATCAAATTATGTATCTCTACGCCAAACCATATGATCTGCAAAAAATGTGTTTAGCGGCTGTCACTTCTGACAGTCAAAATTTAGGTATATACCTAAATGTTGAATGTCTGAAGTCAGCTGTGAGTTGTCAGTCAGCACCAAAGAAGCCATGTGGCTAGTGTAGTATCGCTTTACAACTAGAGCTCACAAACTGTTGGTTTTATAAAAATATATTTAATGTAAAAAATTATAATTGTTAATAGTACAACAATTTTGCAATGAAAAGTTATTTAGTATTTCAAATAGTGTCGGATGCGGAAGTTTCTGCTTCTGTAAGATAACCTAAATTCATTTTCATGGGAAAATGAAACCATCCAGTTTATTTATAATCTTAATCAACGCCTAGATACGAATTTTAATCAAAATCGTTAGAACCGATTTTGAGAAATTCAATTTTTTCTTATTCCGCCCTTTATTAAACTACTCTTAATTTTAAATTTAAACAGACACACAGATAAACGACATTGAAAAGATCACTTTTTAGGGTTCGGGGGAGGGCTGTGTCATGATACGGTAAATCAATCAATATTTCAGGTTAGATATTTTTTAAGGTCGCAATACTTTACCTTACGTTTTCAAAAAGTTAAAAAAATATATAGATTTGCGTATAGATTGAAAGTTATTGGTTTTATAAAAATATGCTTCAAATTATTATTTATATTATAAATAGACCTACATATTTGTAATAATAAGTAATTTCATATCTCAAATAGTTTAGGAGATATTATAAAAAATATATAATTTACGCATAAGACCGTAGCCCTTAAAGTCATTTTGCCGAAATGCCGAATTGAGAGTAGCAATTTTGTTTAGAATATGTATAAATGTTTATAAATGATATATAATCAAAATGGTTAGTGCCAGTTTTGAGAAAATCGACTATTTCTCTTTTTGCCCTTTAGTAAACTACCCTTAATTTTAGGGTTGGATATCCAATTTTAAAAAGCCCTTGGGGTAACCTTATGCTAAACCTGGATACCAAGCTTTAAACCTATCAGTAAAATAGTTTTGGTTCTAGTTGGAGGTACAGACAGACAGATGAAAATTTAAAAAAACACTTTTTTTTTATTCGGGGGGTTATGAAACGTCAACATTCATTAAAATCTCGAGTTTAATGTTTTTGACGATCACAATACTTTCTCTACCTGTAAGATTGAGAGAAATTAAAAATGGAATTTGATATTTTGATGGAGGTCAAAGTTTCATAACCTAAACTCGAAATAGTGTATGTTTGTGTCTGTAGAGCCGATACCATTAAAAAGATATGGATGATACTTGGTAATTAGGTTTTTGACAAAATCCGTCAAAGGAGTTTTAGGTATTAAGTATATAATCCTAAAATCAAGGGTAGTTTACTTAAAGGAAAAATAATTATTTCAGTGGCTTGAAAAAAGTAATTTTCAAGCCACTGAAATAATTCTGATTATAACTTATATTTAAGCATTGTTTAACATTACAAAAAAAATACTTAAAGAGTACTTTGCGTATGCTTCTACAGTAGGCCCATGGCTTCTTTGGTACTGACTGACAGCTCACAGCTGACAACTGGCCGATTTAAAAAGTTACCAGACCAAATTATGTATCCCTACGCCGAACTATATGATCTGCAAAAACATGCGTTTAGCAGCTGTCAATTCTGACAGCCAACATTTAGTTATATACCTAAATGTTGTCTATCAGAGAAAGAAGCCACGGGGCAACTGTACTTTTTGTTTTGGTCATATCTCCACAACTCTTGGAGTTATGAAATAGCTTATCATAGTAATATTTTATAACTATTGAGAGTAGGAAAATTAAAAAATATAAATTTTTTAAAACCAATAGTTTTCCAAGCTATAAGAAAATGTACATTTTTAAGTTGAGGTCTTGGAAATAAAAAGCTTACTGTTACGCTTTTTGGTAAACAGATATTCCTTTTTACTCTCACACGATTACTTAGAGAAAGGAGTATATGTTTTGTGATCATCAAAAAATTGAGCTTGAAATTTTGATGGATGTTTTATGACCCCATAAACCCTATAACGTTTTTACGTTGTTGCCTGTGTGTCTGTATATTGGCATTGAACCAAAACAATTTTAACTATCTGGATATAACTTTGTACCTAGATTCCCTAGAAGGATTTTTGGAACTATCCACACAACCCTAAAATTAAGGGTAGCGTACTGAAGAGCCCAAAAAAGAGAGAGATAAAAAAGAATTTCGCCTACATATTTAAATATTTTAATTAAAATTCATATTCAAGCATTATTTAACATTACTAACAAACTAGAACATCTCATTTTACCTTAAATAATATTAGTTTTAAGAAATTTTATATAAACTTAAATTTAAAATTTTGAATATATCACCACAACTCTTTGAGAAACGAAATAACTTTTCATTGGAAAGTTGTACAACCATTAAATATAAACAGTCATTAGGTGAAACAATATTTTATAAAGTCTATATTATCCGAGTTACTAGCAAATATATATTTTTTTTTAATAGAGATTTGGCCAATGGGAATTTAAAATGTGCTTACCAAATAATTTGTTTCTCAAGCAGAATATTTTACTTTATCTATTATATTTTGTTGAAATTGTATACTCGTTTTTTATTAAGTTTTTCCAACAATGCATAGTATTATTTCGGTTCAAATATATTTAAGATAATATCTACTTATCTATTTTAAATATTAGGAATACATCTATATTTTTATTTGGATCTCTTTCGTTTGTACACTCGGTTGGTTGCTATACACATGCTCCAGGTATGGTTTCGTTTCAAATTGCTGCTTTTGAAAATCCATAGACTGAAATGGTGTTTTTTTTTTACTTTTTATTTCCTTTTCTATTTTAATATTTTGTAAATAGTATTTCCCTTTATGGATAGATGGAAATTACACTCCATTTACCATGAAAGATAGCAGTCTTACCTTGAGTGTTTACACTATGGTCCTATATTATAAGCTACAGAATATTAACCCGCTTTGTTGGTCACGTTGTTTAAGACGTTGCTCTTGCAGTAGATTAGATTGGCGATAACGGCTAGATCGAGGTTCGAATCTTGGTCGGGTGTGTACTGAGGGTGGCTTTCCACCCAAGCGGGTAGTAATAATTGGTGCTAACATAGATTTAATAAAGAAATAAATAATATCGGTTTGATAGAACTTTAGAAATTTGCTTACTTTTTAAATAATTTTGAAATATAAGTTTTGGTAATATTTTTTTTTAGTTATGAAAACCGGTTTGAGTGCTTGTCAAGTTTTAGATATTATGTAGATGTGTTTATATATCTGTTGGGAATGAGAAGGTTAGATAAAGGAAATGCACCATTAGGTTCTTGGAGAAAGTATGGGGGAAATAGCTTGTAATACTGATCCAGGTTCCTCTAAACCTTACATAGACAGCAACCAGCCTCTGAATATTGTTGAACCATTTTCTATATAGGATTATTACACCCAATTGTATTTTAAAAATATTCAAAGAGGAATCCAATATCTCAAAATTAATCAAACCGATACTTTTTTTTATCTCTTTTGAATAAAAGCAATTCACTTCAAGGATTTCCATATTTAAGTTGACTTTTTTTCCAATCACAAATCTACAATTTTTAATTATGTAATTTATTTTAGTTGGTAAATGCATGGCATTTGTTTGGACTGGTTTTTCCGATGGTATAAAAATGTTTTGATACCTTTCAGAAAAAGAGTTATCGAGCCTTAGATTTTCACAATGATCACATAAGTTCAAAATTACAATGGGCTTTTCTACAAGAAATAATGTTGATCTAGGCAATTTTTTTTTGAGCTCAAATTACTATATTACAACTCTTTATTTAAACGTAAAAATTAAATACAACCATGATAACAATGGTTCATGAAGATACACGAAATCAAACTGGTAGCCAGCCACACGCTTGCTAATTTTTTTTTGTAAAACTAACCTTCTATAGGCCTTCCAATCCTTTCTCCACGCAATTGCAGGTTAATTTTACAACCATCCTAAACTTATTTTTATTTATACTTTTTATATTCGGTGTATTTAAAGCTCTATTTCTGGACCAACTGATTTTAACACCACACTTCCTATAAATTAACTTATGCCTATAATAGAAATAACTCACTCGCCTACCCCTAACCCCCCAAACCCCTTTTCCAACTGGCCGCTAACTCATAACTTTGAAAGGGTATACCCACATATCACCAATGAAACATTTTTCGGTCATGTCGGGGATTGAACTATGGATCCATAGATTACTAGGCAGATACGCTACAGACTGAGTTAAGGTGATGGGCAACCCATTAATATCCAAGTATTAAACGTGTTCTTTAAAATAAATATTGTACAGAATAAATTATAGTCGCTAGTATATGCATATTGTATTAACAATGGGACTGTATTCTGTGCCATGATTTTATATATATAAATATATTAGTTGGATTTATACACAAGAACATTTAAATAAACTAGCTGAAAATTGACACTAGATTTTATATTGTAAATAAAGCTATGAATTATTTCAGTTTGCTACAACTAAATTAGTTACACAACTTTTTAAAGTCACTAATAATGTGTGATAGCATAATTTAATTATGGTGTCCTATAATTATAAGTGTTGTATTAACTATTATCAAAAGGTTTTTATATGAAAGTTCATTTAGTTGGCTATAAAAATAAAATGTTGGCTAATCATTATTTTTCATATCTATATACACACTTTTATACTAAACTGAAATTATTATTGTTAATGATTAACTCCTCAAACAGTGTACCCCGGTGGCTAATTAGGTGTGACGTACGATTATAGCTCAGAACACAACGAATAGCCGTTCAATGAGAATAGGAATTAATATGGTACGTGTGGCAGCCCTGCGTCGTCCTCATTTCTAACTTATTCGTAATATTTTAAAACATATGATGAAATAGGGAACTTTCACGTGAAATCAGATTTATGATTTTGCTAAATCATTACTAATAGTTTGAACCAAATGTTTCTAAGTATCAAAGAAGTGGACAGATAAAATTAAACTTCAAACGTTAATATTTCAACAGTTGATGCTAGTACTTCAATAAAATGTTTGTACATACAGTAGAACCTTTTTAGTTTGCGAGGTACAAAGAATATTTAAAGAAATTCGAAATATCCAAAATTCAAATAACCCATTTTTATCACTATCGAAACTGCTGGTTCACAACAAATCAATAACCTCAAAATAAACTATATTTAAACATGTAAACACACTATAATAATAATAATAATAATAATAATGCGCATTTAAATCATTCATAAACCAGTTTGGGGAAAGATTAACCGGTACTAATGGGTGACCTGGCGGTCTAGGGGTAAGGTGTCAGACTTCTGTGCTGGCGGCCGGGGTTCAATCCTTGGTCGCGGCAAAGATTTATCTGATTACCAAACCCTTCCTTCCCCTCTGACAAGACATCTTGCGAATGTGGGGAATGCCAGGCCTCCACCGTGGTTCGGATTCCACGTTAAACTGTAGGTCCTTCATTTAATTTCACAATCACCCTACCATTACACATTAACGTAAGTGCGTATAGCCCGAACGGGTAGTAAGACGCGGTGCTAATAATAATAATAATAATAACAAGTACTAATGAACTGTTTCCAAGGGGACGCCCGAATGTGTTAATCCTACATCCTTTCCGTGGAGGCTCTTTTCATGTCCCGATGAGATGAGAGGATGATGATATTAAGTACGAAGGTGGGAAAACAGTGGAAGCACTTAAACCTAACTTGAGCCTAATTAACCAAACCCTGAGACAGTTGGGCTGGTTCCCCTTTTCAGTTTGTAACTAGGTGTAGTGGCCACTATATCATGGGGCCATTTATAAATACCCTTTTTTATATTTTATATAAAACACACACCTCTCTCTCTCTCTCTCTCTCTATATATATATATATATATATATAAGTTACATATATAAAAAATAGACAAGAACCTACCTAAAAACTAATTATAAATACTTAAAAACTTTAACACAAGAAAATTGCAGATTTAAATAATTCTTTTCACTTTAATGACATTACGTTGAAATAAATTAATCACCTTAGTTTATTGTAGTTTGCTTATATTGAGCAATAAACAAACTTTAAAGTGACTGATTGCGTTAAAAAATAATGTATTTTACTTCTAGTTAATTTCAGTGAATCTTCTCTTTAGCTTTGCGTCAATAAATCTAGAGTTATTTGACATTATTGGCATATTGGGTGATTAAATAAAGTTCGTTTAGTTAGGTTTGAAATGAGTAGAAACTCGGGAAAAATTAACAATATGTAGGCTTCGAATTATTCAAATATTTTCTTTTGAAATTCTAATTGAATGTTTTTTTACCATTGATTTAAATAGTAACTTCACGAGGAACTATGGAGGGTTCGAATTATTCAATTTTTCAAATTAAACAATGTTGAAATAGCCAGAGCCTTCTGTATTTTCCTAATTCTGATCTACCATACAACCATTGGACTCGGTGCTTAATCCATTTTCTGCTGCCATGGCACAAAACCAAAACAAAACAGTGTGGTGAAAAAAACAAAATTTGCTTGTTAAGTGTACCATGAACTTAAAAAGTTTGCGGAACACTGGTCTAACAAGTATCATGAATAACTACTTTAAACAGAACAAACGAACGTTTTCCCATAGTAATTTCCAAACAAATAAAACTTTGCGTTCTCGTTCATGAATACATTTTGAATATATTATTTTCATTGCTTCCTATGAATGCACAGTTTCACATATTTATATAGAACAGTGTTGAAGGACTTGTTATAGGGCCTAGTAGCGTATTAACCTTATAAAAAAAACCTACATAAAACATTTTAAACAAAACATAACTTTCTAACACAAATATGTAAAAAAGTCAAAATTGTATTGAATAAACATCTTATGAAAAGATGTGTCCGAATATAATAGAGATTTCTTAAATTTATTTCAAGTGGATGTATGACGCACCTTTAAAATGTAAAAAAAAAACACATTTTTTCATTCAAAATGTATTAGTGTTGATTAATTAAAGTACAGTGACGCCTCGTTTTAATCTATCCGTGTTTCCCGTTCGTCCGGACTTAAATTTCGCATTAATTAATGTTTTATGTGACAAATTTTTATGGGACGAATAAATGATGCACACTAGATCCTTGTTTATCCAAACTATTTGGGACCTAAGCTTGTCCGGATTAGTGAAAATTCTGATTAAGCAGGAAAATATAGGGATACAGTAATTTTACGAATTTTAATTTACAGACGAATGAGTTTAATCAGATTTTGATTTAATCAACTGATATATAACAAGTAATATGTACTGTAACTATTTTTATTTACAGGAAAACACATTGTGTTGGCACCAACTTGTAAATATTAGGCATGTATCACAAGATATCACTGTTTCTTACAATTCTTTTTTTTAATTTTGAACTTGTTAGCCAATAATATATATTTAATTTGACTTTTCTTTCTGGTTTTCAGAAAAATGTGTTCGGAACATTTGGAATTTTTTGACCTCTGAGGATCAGCCTAACGTGGTTTTAATGTATTCATGAATAAAAATTCCTTTCAAATAAATTAATTTACGAAATCGTAGTCGCACAACCGGAAAAGGTGATGAGTCTTTCTAAGGCTACGACAAACCTTGACAAAATCATGGGTTATTTACGACGCCAGTCGGGAATTACGCTGGCGGAACGTATGACGGTTAAACGTCTGCGTAGCCCATAGACACCATTACAATTTGGTACAACCAAAAGTTAGGATAGTAGTTGTAAAGTATTTGAAATGATTTATAATTTGTTATTGTTAAAATAAATTAATGGTGAGTTGTAGTAATTATTATTATTAGCACCACGTCTTACTACCCGTTCGGGTTATACGCACTTACGCTAATGTGTAATGGTAGGGTGATTGTGAGATGAAAATGGAGGACCTACAGTTTAACGTGGAATCCGAACCACGGTGGAGGCCTGGCATTCCCCACATTCACAAGATGTCTTGTCAGAGGTGAAGGAAGGGTTTGGTAATCAGATAAATCTTTGCCGGGACCGAGGATCGAACCCCGGCCGCCAACACAGAAGTCTGACCCCTTACCCGTCATAAGTGCAGACCACCTATGTTTCCTCAGACTGACATGTATGCCTACACAACACACAATTTTTTTACTATCCGCATTGATGTTTACATGGACGAAGGCATCAAGCTGGTCTAGTCTAATTTGTCAGAGATAAGGAGGTCGGAGTAAGAATCCCGGCCGGATATATTCAAAGTGATCTTTCCTAAAAGGTATCTTATCCCCCCTTCACGCAATTACGGCTTTCGTTCATCTATAACTCTACATTCCTTCTCCCTACCTTATTAGTGTGGTTAAACTCGGATAACCTGGACGGGTAGTAAGACGCGGTGGGAAAAATATATTAAATGTTTGCCTTCTCATCTCAATTTTCTTTGATTGATACTCTCATCTATGAAATGTTTATATTGTAAACATATTTTATTAATGTAAATTTATAGTACCTCGCAAAGGTAGGCACATAGATAAAGGTGTAAGTCTGGTTTGCCAATGACGGGTAGGTCAAGGCTCGAATCTTAACGGGGTTTACTAGGCATGGTTTTCAAAATATAGCTTTGACTATAGTTTTTCCATTCGCTACGACTGTACACTCATACAAGTACACTTCCTCGAAGCTACCCTACTCATTCTTATCCCAAAGATTAGTTATAAATAACCCTTGTGTTAAAATAACATAAAATAATCTCCTGGTTCTTTACCAAGGGACTTAGAAAGGAAGGGGTTATAAATTGTTTCACCTTTTAGTAGAAACTTCCCGGTACTGAAAAACATACTCCTAATCGGTTGTCTAACGGTGAAATGATTAGAGCTTTCAATGTATAGTGCCGTTCACCGTGTTTAATTTTATCCACTAAGAACACCAACGCCTAAATTCATACATCAAACTTACAAGTGAACTTACGGCGAATGGCACAGATTTGATGTATGCTCGCATTACTACATAATTACAGCGTCGCCTCCATGTTTACCTCACTAGCCGTCATCCGACCTGCACTCTGTCGGCGTGTCAGGTTTTAATATGTACAGTGCACGTCCCGAGGGTGCAGGTCTCGGCGACAGGACAAATATTGGACCGATGTGATGAAAGCGTCTCTACAGTAGAAAGAGGGGGGAAAAAAATCTTCTTGGCCAACACTTTGGCAATTAGAAGTGCAAATTTCTAGAGTTTTTAATCAATTTCATTATAATTATTTTTTCCCGCACATATGGAAACGTGGTCTGGTATGGTTTGCCGGTGACAAGAAGGGGGGACGGAGGGGAGGGGGCCTTGAATCTCAGCTGGATGCGGCAATTTTTTACTAACAACTATAGTAACATACTATGTTTGTTAAAAAACATATGTAGGCAGTAATGAGTTTTTGAGGAATGCCAGGCCTCCATCGTGGTTCGGATTCCACGTTAAACTGTAGGTCCTCCATTTCATCTCACAATCACCCTACCATTACACATTAGCGTAAGTGCGTATAACCCGAACGGGTAGTAAGACGCGGTGCTAATAATAATAATAATAATAATATGGTAAAATTTTGATCATGTGTGAGTGAATAAATACAGTGGAAAATTTCAGGAATGATCAGCCATAATTTCCCTAGACTGGGGTTTGAATCACGAATGATCTTAATTTCACCATAAAAACGTGTCCACCAGTGTAGGTAGTCTTAGGTTATATTTTGTTAATAAATTACTTGTAGTACTTGTAGTTATACTTGCATGTTTATAATTTGTGTTCACATACTAAAGGATAACTAACCTTTAGCCGGTGCTAGTTAGATTTCGTACTCTGCCGGGATACAATATGTCCACAATTTTAAACAGGCTATTTTTAATCTTTCAATCTTAGTAATTTATTTTATAAGGATGGGATGCCCATAGAATCCACGATAAATTTCAGCTATTTATGATTAAAGCTATAATCTGATTCGGCCATCTTGGATTATTCCATTTGTATTTATCAATATCCTGAATTTTTTTAAATTAGGATGGCATATTCCATAAAATTCAAAACAAGTTGAAGCTTTCTAGAACACACTTTGGAAGCTGCAGCCATCACATTATATCTGCCATCTTGTATTTTTCAAGTTTAGAATTTTTCTCATAAAAATTGTTTACTCAATAGCGTCCATACAAAAATTATATATATATGTAATTAAATTTTTTCGTTGCGTTCATCATCATAGACCCGTCATCTTGGATTTGTTAAGTTTTAGCTTTTCCTCATAAAAAAATTGTACGCCCTATAGCGTCCACAAAAAATCGACGAGTAGAGTTGTAAGTTACATCCATCATCTAGTAAACACAATTTTTTACTTTTTGATATTTTTATTAAGATGGCATGCTCCATAACTTCCGTAACAAATTTCAGCTCTCTAGGATAAAAGTGATCTGGCGTTTTAGGGGTAAGGTGTCCAGACTTCTCTGCTGGGGTTCCGGGGTTCAATCCTCGGTCCCGGCACGGATCTATCTGATTACCAAACCCTTCCTTCACCTCTGACAAGACGTGTATTCACACAACTTGTGAATGTGAGGAATGCCAGGTCTCCACACGTGGTTCGGATTCCACGTTAAACTGTAGGTCCTCCATTTCATCTCACAATCACCCTAACATTACACATTAGCGTATGTGCGTGTAACCTGAACGGGTAGTAAGATCCGGTGATAATAGTAATAATTTGGGATATCTGAAAGTGATAGAAATAGCCACGGAAGTACAAACAGACACAACATTTATTTTATATATTTAAATTTATTTATATATATTTTGTTTTGTTTTAATTCTCTTTCTGGCCTTCTCAACACGTCCTACTACCCGTTCTTGTAGTAAGCATATTACATCATTTGGAGTTTCGATTCAAAATCTATATTGTTATTACGTTAACTCTTCTATTACATCATAATAAATTGGATACCTCAGATTGTGTGACACAATAGAACTCAGTTCAAGATGATAATAGTTGTTATTGAATTAAATTACGTTGAAAATAATAGCTTACTTATTTCAGTGTGCAGTTAAAAATATCTTGGGATGAGTGTTAAATCAGTTGCTTCATTTGTTGTTGGAGGTAAGTTTTATTTGTTAATTTATTAGTGATAAAAGATAGTTTATAAAAGCTTTTTACATCTTTATAATAAAACTCTAGTGTGAAGAACATAAATACCATATTTTATTGTGTTCAAAAATAATAACATGTTATTGTATTTTTTTTAGTTATTGTTACTATGTATTAAAAATGCGTATACCATGACTTGAACAGATCAATTTAAAAAAACTAGTTTTTTTTTGTAAATATCAAAGGTCTTTGCCAATTTGAATCAAGAATCAGATAATACTTTATGATACAGTCCAAATTTCATAGAATTATTCTTTTTTGAAAGCTAGATGTTTAAAAATATACTCTGGCGTATTTATATGTAAACTCACGTAATCATCAGTCGTAAATTTTGTTTGATAATCCTAATTTCGGCTGTAAAAACTAATTTGTATTTTAGTAACGACCCTTCCTAAGAAAACTTAACTGCATGACAACACACTACAGTTCATTTAAAAAAAATTGCAGTGAGTCAAATAAAACCTATTAATACAAGAACCCCAAATATTAGTAGATATCCAAGCCGGTGGCTTTTTGGAATAAATACCTCGAAGTAAGAAATGATGTAGTAGTAAACAATTCATTAGTAAGATTTATAGTCACGTTTTCTACAGGAGTGAACCTATTATAGTTTTTTTTAACAAATGAGTGCAAGTTTCCTCTTCCACAGTGATGAATTAAAGGCCGGTGGTTGGATTTTACGTCTGTTCTAGATTTAATTTGGTTTATAAGTTGTGTGCATGAAATAATCAGTCTGTTCAGAAAGAGTACATTAACTACCTTAATTAAATGAAGAAAAATGAGTTAATGTTAGAGAAAAACACTTATTTTACTGAAATATGTAAAATAAACCATTTCACGGTATCCCACGATTTGCTCAAGTATAAAAATTTCCAAATAAATATAGAACATCCTTTGTAATTAAATATCCATAAATTTATTACAAAGCTATATATTTATATATATATATATATTTATTTATATATATAGGTATACCGTATCATGTGGGACCTACTTCACATGTGGACAGGAAACATAAAAACAATGAAAAAAGTCCATATAAACAAATGCCCCATTTTACCTTGTTCCCGAGCTATAGTATTGTTAAAACTCCAGTAATGCGGAGCTGCTTAACATTTCAATTATAATGAAGTGCTCAAAATGGCCACCTCTGGCCTGAAAGCAAGCCTGCAGTCATTGTTTCGTAAAATGCTACACTCTTTCTAAAATTAAAGGTGTTTGTAATACCTACAGAATATATCCAGCCAACATGTCGAGAGATACCTAGTGGGGTATATAAACAGTTTAGTGGCACCACTTGCAATGTAACTCGGAAACAAGGTCAAATAGGACACATGTTTATAAGAACTTATTTTAATTTGTTTTGGTGTATCCTGTCCACCACTGAAATGGTTCCCAAATTTTATTGTTCACATGTTTAACACCACGTCTTACTATCCATACAGCTTATATGCTTATTGTTTTAGGGGGTTAGGAAGGTTATATAATTAGAAAATATACCCGCATTTACGTGAAAAAATAGTGGAAAATATTTTTTTACAAATCACCCTCATTACACCCGACCAAGATTTGAACCCCGATCTCCCCGTGATCCGCAGTCTAGTCTACTGCAATAGAAGCGCATTAGACCACGTGGCCACCGAAGCAGGTGTTAATATATCTATAATTTTATTATACTACTATAAAGCCACACGGCTGACTCACTCACTGACATTAATATTTACCCACTTCCAGATGAGCTAGAAACTTAAAATTTGGCAAACTTATAGCTTATAGCCTGTAACCAACGGGAACATTCCAAAAAGTTAAAAAAAATTATTTGTAACACCTGAAAAATTTCAAAATAGTGGATCAACTTTAAAATCGGTACGGACAATTTTTGGAGGTCTCTTGTGGCTAAACGATAAGACCTATCAAAAAAAGCTCTGGAATTACATTAGTTTACATCCACTTGAAAAGAAAACTCACTGGGGGTTTGGAGGCTTAGCGCCCAACGAGCAAAGCGAGTATATATTATTATTATTAGCACCGCGTCTTACTACCCGTTCGGGTTATACGCACTTACGCCTAATGTGTAATGGTAGGGTGATTGTGAGGTGAAATGGAGGACCTACAGTTTAACGTGGAATCCGAACCACGGTGGAGGCCTGGCATTCCTCACATTCACAAGATGTCTTGTCAGAGGTGAAGGAAGGGTTTGGTAATCAGATAAATCTGTGCCGGGACCGAGGATTGAATCCCGGCTGCCAGCATAGATGTCTGACACCTTACCCCTAGACTGCCAGGTCACCTGCGAGTATATAATATATAGGCCTATATATATATATATATATATATAGAGAGAGAGAGAGAGAGAGAGAATCTGTGTGTGTATACACTCATAAATATATACATCACTACATATAAATAGATCTAGATATAGATATAGTGATGTTTTGTTTTTTATTTGACCTCCCCAAGGTTTGGCCATGTGGACAATGGTTGGTAAAGACCCGTGGAAACTGTTTTTTGAGAGCAGCACAAGTTTCACCAAGGATCTATATTCGGTAAGGAGTGTTGAATGTGGACGTAATCCTATGTATTATTTCTGTTGTCAACATCCCCTTTTTCTCAACTATTACAAAGCCTACAGCGATATCAGTGGATAGGATCTTTTACAGACTTCTGACATTGCATACTCAGTTTACGTTAAAACACATTGTTTGTTTAAAATCTAAGTTAAAATAAAAACTTAACCATATTTTCATATCAATTGCCAAAAATAAACTCTCTTTGCTATTTTGTGTGTACAATTCAATGAGTATTTAATTTCAACAACCAAACAAAAGGCAATTTTTTTCGTAGGGGGGAGGGGAAGGTTGAATCTGCGAAATTTCGCAATGGTTTACTGGTTGGAATTTATTACTACTAAGGGGATTGTTTCCAGTTTGTTATTTATAGATTAGATAATTTTAGTCTCAGTGGTAGAGCATAGGTACGTAGATACAGAGGTCCTGAGCTCGATTCCCATGTCTAGGCTGTCATATTTCACCTAATCAAATCTAATTCTAGTTTTAGGACTGATTCTAAAGTTTTGCACCATTAAATTTCCTTTGAGTTGACATTTTAACAATAACTATTATCTAACTACTTTAGTAGTTATTCACAATAAAATATTGGCACGCGCAATGTTGGTAAACTATAATTTTGAACAAATAAAATAATATAATATTCTTTTTCCAATAACCATTAAAAAAAGCAAATTTATTTTATTGCCAAAACCTTCCTTTACCACTGACAAGACGTGAATAAATCACAACTTGTAAATGTTTGGAATTCTACCCGTGGTTCGAATCCCACGTTAAATTCTAGGTCCTCCATTTTATCTCACAATCACCCTACCATTACATATTAGCGTAAGTGTGTAATAATAATAATAATAAAATGTTAGAATACTTGTTCATTTATAAAATAGCAAAAGGGATTTTAAAAATGAGTCACAAAAAACACAAACAATGAAAATACGAATTATACAACAAAAGTGACCAAAAATGACACAATATTAATTTATATTTTCTTTTTCTACAACCAGGGATCATTAACCGAACTTATGTGAGCATATACCATGTCAGTCAAGGTCAAAGCATAAGAGAATATCTTGTTTTAAATGTACTAGCCCTAATCACTATACTATAAAGCCACATGGCTGACTCACTCACTCAGTGAGATTGGTGTTTACCCACTTCCAGATGAGATTGAAACTTGAAATCTGGCATAATTATAGCGTCTAGCCTATAACCGAAGGGAAAATTCCAAAAAGTTAAAAATCTTTATGTTTAACCCCAGAAAAAAAATATTGGTTGAGCAACTTTAAAGTCGGTGGGGACCTTTCGTTGGAGGCCTCTTGTTGCTAAACGGTAAGACCTACCCAAAAACGGATTGCAACAGAGCTAGATTTTTGATTTTAGGTAAATTTTGCACCTTTTACACACATTTAAAAAAAATTCTAACACACTTGTAGGACAGCTAAAATAATAAAATTGTAAAAATAAATCAACTTTCAAAACAACGCTGGAAATACATAAGTTTACACTCACTGGGGCTGGGGCAGCGAGCAAAGTGAGTTAAAATATATTAGTGAATATCTAGGAGCTAGGGATGGATATACAGTATTGTAAAGCGTAATGTCTTAATACTTTTAAATAGAAAAAAATACACATGGGCACGGTAATCGAACTCGGGACCTTTGCTCTAACCACTGATATATTCAGGAACCTTACCTTGCCCAGGTTCATTATTCAATCCTATTTTGAGGCAGAGTCTGTAGTGTACGTGTGCAAATCATCATTTACACATATGTGGTCAATTAAAATCATGTGATAGATAAGCTTCCATATAAGAGGACAAAGTGATAGACCTTTGCTCTAACCACTGATATATTCAGGAACCTTACCTTGCCCAGGTTCATTATTCACTCATATTTTGAGGCAGAGTCTGTGGTGGACGTGTGAAAATCATCAGTCACAAATGTGTGATCAATTAAAATCACGATCTATCAGATAACGTAGCCACATTCCACTCAGGAGGGCCTTATTCTGCCATTAGTACAGTGACAAGAATGACCCTGGGCCACAGACAAGCAAGAAACAGACACTCAACCTTACGAGGTTTTCACTCCGCTCCTTTTCCTAGCTTGAGTCCTTCAACACTGGGCCTCGCTAGTGTCGCTGCTGGGTGATGATAGGACTAACCACAGCGATCCTGGTGGTACAGGACTCAAGCTGCCAAAAGGAGCACAACTATTTTAACCTTGAGGTTGAGTGTCTGGGTATATTATTTGTTTGTGCCTTGGGGACAGCACGATTCCTTGATAACTCAGTGGTTATGTGTTGGCTTACTAGGTCAAAGGCACCGGGTTCGATCCCCATGTCCAGGTGTCAATTTAAATTTATATATCATGATATTTTGATAGGCTATAACCTTAATTACCAAATATAATAGAACTGCTATTTAATCGATCATACCGTCTCAAGTCTAGTTGGTTTATACATAATGTGTTTAAATTATATTGGTTTATAAAGGGAGAGTTTAAAATGTCATCTCGGTTAAATTTCAGTTTTTTTTTGTTTCATAATTTTCACTTTTTAAAACAATATTTATTTTTCTCTTCTCAGGCTGTCCTCGCTACGCAAAAGAATGACTATGTGTTTTCACCCTTATCTGTAAGGGTTGTTCTGTCCTTGCTCAAGTTGGGGGCGAGGGATGAAACTGCTGAAAAAATCTCTAAACTCCTTTCTCTACCTTCGGACAGGGTCATCAGAAAATCCGGACTAAGTTTAATTTTGAAACTCAAGGTTAGTGGAGTAGTGTGATAATCGAGGAAATTTAGTATTACTGTATCTTCAGTATATTAAAAGGCACATTGCCTCAGTCATGATTTTGTTTGTATAATGAATATAACGGTTTAAATTACCAAGACGTGATTCTAGCTTGTATGTATAATTTTAATCCACTAGTATTGGGTGTTCTGTCTTAAGACGGGTCAATTTTTTTATTCAGTGAATTTACACCGCTCATGCGCCCTGTCCTCTGTCTCCTACTTTAGATCCAGGCATAGATTCGGGGGAGGGGGCTCAAAGGGTCAGTTAACCCACCTGTTAAAGTTATAAAATTAATTCAAAAAAAAATGAGAGTTCAAATTTTAGAAATAAAATATAACACTGATAATTTGTACAATTGGTTGTCTTTTTACTCGCAGACACCTCTTAGGCCGGGTCCACATCTATTCAATTTTCGATATGACCCACGCAATTGTGAAAAAAATATTCGTTTTCATGTAAAAATATTTATGGAGCTTAGCGAGTAACGAACATTATTCCGCATAGAGATAGTAGACTACCACACGTAAAAAAAGACTAATAATCGCCCGAGTGCATTTCATCCACGAATACCGAATATAGAGTATGTGTGAACTGAATAACGGTGGGACTGTGGGAGACGTGGCCCCCCTGGAGATAATTCGCCCCTCCCTGGGAAAATTTCCCCCCTAGTTATATTTCAAATCCTCTGATATTGTCGAATATGAAGTTGAAAGATGGTCTTAAATCAAACTTCAAATTACTTCTGGATGCATTAAATTGTCAAAAACTAGCTGAGAAGACTGTTTTCAATAACTACTAGAAAAGAGGCATCTAACTGGAAAATAAAAAAAAGGGAAGGAATACTCTAAATAGTTTCCAAGGTCATCCAAATTTCAAAAATATCTAGAGGAGTACAACTGCAAATAGCTTCTAGATGCATGTCATTTTGAAACATTTTCAGGCAAGGACCACCTCAAAGAGCCTAGTTTCTGAAATGATTCAATTTTCAAAATTTTGTCAATTTATGAACACGTCAAATATTACCTTCTAGGGTATCTAACTATCCTAAAAATTAAGTTGATCATCACTATAAATATCTTCGAGGGGTAGCCAAATTTAAAGAATGTCTAGGTGAGGAGCCCTCTAAGGGGTCACTTATAATTAATGAAAGAATCTAATTTAAAAAAATTAAGGCAAAGACTACTTATAGCTACTAGAGTGAATAATTTTTCAAAAAATTGTTTAAGGAGGCTCACTCCAAATCGCTAATACAAAACTGTCTGATTTTAAAAATTGGAGAGGATGGTCACGGCTTACAAACATACATAAGATCAAATATGAATGGGGAATTTTTAAATAATTTCAAACAAAAATCTAGCAATGTAAGTAACTATATTATTTATAATTATGACACCCATATGAAAATGCTCACAAAATGTTATTAATTAATTCAATTAATCTAGTATTTGAATCCTCCTTATTCATAAGCTCCTCTTTAATCCATATTCTAGTTAAATAAAAATTATTTGTATTGTTTTTATTTTAATTTGTACTGCCATGTTTTTGACGGGTACACTTCAATTGAGTTACGATATGAGCAATGCTAGAATTGTTTACTGAACTAATCTACCTTTTTAATTTCCTTTATACTGTAATTTATTTTCACAGAACAACAACAAAGGAAGTGTCAGCATTCATAACATTCTTTACATAAATAAATTCGCCAAAGTAAATGAAATCTTTAAAAAAAACGGTCGTAAATACTTCAATACTTCCATCGAACATTTAGATTTTGCCGATTCTCAATCTGCTTACGAAGCGTTGCATTATTGGATTGATGACAAGACGAATTACACCACAAGAGAAAAAGATTTATTTGAAATAGGTAAGTAGTTCGTTAACAACATGAGTGCTCCTTCTCCTTTGACTATAATGATTCGGTAAAGTAGTCCACCACCTAGGTTTGCTTGTTTGACGTCTTCTAAGATTTTCCCTCTTCCGCTTCTACATACACACAGCTCTATTATGTTATACCATTGAATTTCTTGTGAACAGCATTGATTCATAGTTTTAAAATATCGGTCCTTATTAAATTTATAATTTATTTTTCCTCCATGCGTTCAAAAAGTTTTTTTTTTACATAAAATAATCCAAAGAATATCATGTATTGTGAACAGTTAAAAATATATTAACATGCAAATAATAATAATAATTAAAGTCATTAATCAATATGATTCACTTTTTCCTGAGGTACCTGAACTCAATTATTTTATTAAATAGGAATCATGCATGTATTAATAGAGTTCATATTTTTACCTACAAACGTAAATTAGATATATTGGCTCTTGTAGCTTCACTATTAAAAATTAGTTAAATTTCGATATTATTATCTTAGTTTAATTTTTTAATAAAATAAAAATCAATTTTGGAATAGCTAAAAAAAGTTATACCGAAAGAGATGGTCATTTTCTGAAATTGTGGCTTGAATATTTTTTAAATTTGCTATTTGTTGTATGAGATTTCGTTATTATCATCTATTTTTTTTATTGAAAATCGATTAAATGGATCTTTGAAAAACAAAATAAAATAAAAGCTTCATTCTTTTAAATAAATATATCTTAGGGGTCCGCAAGCTCTTGTTTTTCATTCGAGTCGAACTCAAGTCGAGTGTTTCTAAAATCTCCCCGAGTTCGAGTCAAGTTCGAGTATAGGCCTATTCATAATTTTGAAATGTTAAAATGTATATTAAAACACATGTTCTTAAAATATGGATGACACTCATTTTTATAAATAATTTTGAAAAAAAGTGTTAAATAACGGAAATATCGGTTTTAAATTATAAATAACACTTAAAAAAATAATTTAAAAATAAGGACAACCATCAAATAAATATCTAATAAAAAAAATTAAAATGGTTTCAACACTCATGACTTTAAGGACATTAAAATTACATTAACAAATTCTAAATCAACGTTAATAAAACGAATAATTCCATGATTGCTTGGAAGTGTATAACAAGACAGTGTAGAAACTCTGTACAATGATGTAAAGGAAGTTATAGTGAAGGAAGCCAACAGGAAAGTATAGTTAGGGTAAGGCCTAGTTAGGGACAAATACGTCTTTACGTCTTCTTAAACGTTTACACTTCTCTAAGACTTCCACCGTGTCACATTAGTTTGAATTTTCGGGAATACTACTTTTTTATTAATGTATTTTCATATTAAACATAAATATTTCTGAAAATTCAAAACAATGTGCAACTGTGGAAGTTTTAAAAAGTGATACGTTTAAAAGTGTAAGAACAAAGAATAAATAGAGAAGTGTGTTTGTTTATATTCAGGCCTAACCTAACTATCCTTTCAAGTTGGCTTCCTTCACTATCATTTTACATTATTGTACACAGTTTAGACACTCTCTTGATTAAAAATTAATACAATTGACATTTTAATAAGCTATTATTTCCCCAAAATATGCTTCAGAAACTTAATTTACCGCATAAGAAAACGTAAGAATCATAAAAAATTAAAAATTTGAAATGTTTCATATTTCGTTTATTATTCCTTAGTATAATCGTGCTTGATCACGTCTTCTGTTCTATTTCCATTCCTCAATGCAGAGATGAACATGCCATTGTACGAGCTCTCCTTAGACATTAATTTATTGAGAAATTTACTTTAATTTAATTTGTAATGCTTATAAATGTTGATGATCATACTTTTAAATTTAAAATATTTTTAGCAAACAATATGAAATAGTAAGTGCTTTTATAATATACATGTATTAGATATTTGGTTAAATTTGTATTGCAATAAATAAGAGCAACATTGATTTTAAACACGATAACCAACATAGTTCTATAACTAAATAGTAACTATACTAGCGCAAGATTTGTAGTTAAGCAGATGAATTAATATGAATTTTAGCTATCTTAAGTTTGAAAATATTTAATATAATATATTTTTATATTACATTTTTAATTTAACATAAATTATTATTTTAGAAAGGGACCAGGTAAAAAATAGTAAAAAGAATCATTTCATTATTTAGTCACCTTCTTAGCTATATTTATTTTCATTACTTTGTCATAACAATACAAGTAAACAAGTTCAATCAAGTATAATTCAAAAGGGACGACAATATTAAATCAATTTACCGTTCGAAAGTGGCTATAAAGCTTTAATACGTTATTAATGTGAAAAATTGAAAATAATTTTTAACAATTTGTTAATTAACTGAATGATTTATAAGTGGGAATGCTGATACTATCTCAATTAAATAACTTATTCTTACTATTGCGTTTTTAAAATGGGTTATTAAGTACATCGAGTGGAAGCTTGCAAACGACGAACCTACAAAACTTTCGATCTCGAACTTAAGTGACAATCTCGAGATCAAGATACGAATACTCGCAGAAACCTAATATATAAATATATATATATCTTATATTATTATTATTATTATTATTATTATTATTAGCACCGCGTCTTACTACCCGTTTGGATTATACGCTACTTACGCTAATGTGTAATAGTAGGGCGATTGTGAGATGAAATTGAGGACCTACAATTTAACGTGGAATCCGAACCACGGTGGTAGCCTGGCATTCCCCACATTCACAAGATGTCTTGTCAGAGGTGAAGGAAGGGTTATGGTAATAAGATAAATCTGTGCCGGGACCGAGGATTGAACCCCGGGATCTCCAGCACAGAAGTCTGACACTTTACCCCTAGACCACCAGGTCACCCAATATATCTTATTGCTCACGATGTTTTGAATGCGTTAAGGTAAGTCGATAATAAGAGTTTCTACATTTTTTTTTGTCTATAACACCTTGACAGAGAGCTTAGAGAGCTTAGAATAGTAGGGGTGCGGATAGGGGGTTATCTTAGAAAAATATAACAAGTAGTAATATCTCAGCCAATTCCAGCATCAACGACTAGATTAGTAATATGGCTTCCACCATCAGAGAGTATTATCTTACCTTCCACCTCGGCCTGGCATATAATGTTATAAGAGTCGATATTGTCTTCAATCGATACAATCAAAAATGGGTGACCTGCTAGTGTAGGGTTAAGGTGTCAGACTTCTGTGCCGGCGGCCGGGGTTCAATCCTTGGTCCCGGCAAAGATTTATCTGATTACCAAATCCTTCCTTAACCTCCGACAAGACATCTTGTGAATGTGGGGAATGCCAGGCCTCCACCGTGGTTCGGGTTCCACGTTAAACTGTAGGTCCTCCATTTCATCTCACAATCACCCTACCACTTCACATTAGCGTAAGTGCGTATAACCCGAACGGGTAGTAAGACGAGGTGCTAATAATAATAATAATAATAATAATACTGATAAAATCAAAACAAAAAATTTCATGAAATAGACTTTTCACAAATTTATTTTCAATGGTCAATTTGGACACATTAATCGAATTAACGAGTAGTATGGTTTAAAATAAAAGATAAAATATTTTTAAATAATGACATTGTGTACTACACAATCAGATAAATTAAACTATCGGGATATAAAATATTGACCCATTTTAAACTGCCTATACACTAAAAATATTCTTATTTATCACATTCAAATATTTTACTGTGTACACTCTGTCTAGTTTTACTAAATATCAGCCCCATGCAATAATTACTTTACATGAACAATTGTGAATGAAAGGAATAATATGACACGTTTAATTCCTTAAAACTCGTGAGCTGTAATTAATATGAAATCATTGAATCACTGTTTATAGCTTATAATTAAAAATTTGTTTAGATTGAGAAATTTCATTAGTTAAAGCCTAATGACCATACTGATAATTATGTAGTGTAACAAGAGCTTCAACTAAAATATAACACACCTCGGTGGCGTAGTTGGCTAACGCGCTAGTCATATTGAGCTCGACTACTGAGGACTGGGAGATCGAGGTTCGGATCTCGGTCGGGTGAAATGGGGAGGGGGGCTTTTTCTAAATGGTTTTCCACTTTCCCTCCACGCAAAATGCGGGTTCACTTCCTCTAAATCGACCCTCCCGATTCCTAATCCATTAAAGTAATTAGTACTTGAAGCGTATAACCCGGACGGGTAGTAAGACGCGGCGCTAAATAATAATAAAAAACTAAAATATACATGCTTACAGCTCTTTGTGATGGTAGAAGGTTGAGCAAAGACAGATTGACCAAAATTTAAAAGGAAACCCCGATTTTACATTATTCATTATAGTCATGAAAAAACTTAACGTTAATCTCAAAAAAAAATTACATTTGTTTTATTTATATAATTATTTTTTTCCATTAGATTAATATTATTCTCACCCGCCTCGGTGGCGTAGTTGGCTAACGCGCTTGTCGTGTTGAGCTCAACCGCTGAGGACGGGGAGATCGAGGTTCAAATCTCGGTCGGGTGAACTGGGGGTGGTATTTCCTAAATGGTTCCCCACTCTCCCTCCACGCAAATGCGGTTTCACTTCCACTAATTCAACCTTCCCAATTCCTAATCCATTAGAGTAATTAGTACTTAAAGTGTATAACGCGAACGGGTAGTAAGACGCGGTGCTAAATAGTATTATTATTATATTATTCTCAGTTATTTAAAAATATTCTTATCATTTATTAATTTAGTTTAAATGTTTATGTATGCTTACTAAATGATGAAGAATCCTTTATATACCCCTTACGCATATTTACAAGGCTTGCTATATACCTCTAAAAAACCTTTCGTAGCTCTTGGTCTCTTGGAAGAAATCGTTAAAGGTTAAAATACGACCAGAATATAAGCAATAAAAGAAATAACAGAACAATCGGCTACAGATGTTAACAGCCTCGGCGCTATAATACTGCTAGTGGCACCACCCTGGTGGCCGCCCCGCGAACCAATCTCGGAAGATTCAAAATGTCCCAGACCACGGCAATATCCAGACCACTTAAGGCCGAGCTAAATAGTTTTAATTTTATCATAATTTTGTCTATGTATTAAGAATTTTTTGTGTTCAATTGTTTGAAAAGGCATTTATTTGTTTTTAAATTCTGACCACAGGACACTTACGTGCATTACAGACGTATATATAATATTATTAGAAATGGTTGAATTTTAAAATATCCTCTAAGCCGAAGTAGAGGTGAAAAATTTCCACATGTCCCTTTAATACAAAACCAAACTTAGGTTTTATTATTAATATCTATTATATTATTATATATATGAAAAGATACAAAGCAGAATATCAAACTAGGTTTTTGTAATATTTTGCAGATTCCTGTAATAAGATAGGTGATTAGAAGCGCGCGCACGCACGCACACACACATATACATATATATATATCCTACATTTAAACATCAATGTAATCTTTTAGCAAAGTAAATATAAAAAATGCTGAGATAAAAGAGGTTTATTTTGTTAGTTTTGAACTTTAAAAACCACCATACTGATAAGATATACTACAGTAGTAATATATGACCCTTCAACCAGAAAATACGGTACTTTTGATTTCAGCCTAAAAAAGGCAAAATATGACCAGGCAGCTGATCACCAATAAAAAAATATCTACTTTATATCAAAATAAATATTAAATGGCATACTTTAACTCAAAATACAAAGAGAAATATGGTGATAATAGTAACAATAATAACATGGAGGGAGGTCTACTGTTCACAGAACTACTAGTAAGACTGTAGTAACGATAATAACATGGAGGGAG
>CABFOW010001528.1:129257-142805 GCA_902141385.1 Timema californicum
CGTCTTACTACCCGTTCGGGTTATACGCACTTACGCTAATGTGTAATGGTAGGGTGATTGTGAGATGAAATGGAGGACCTACAGTTTAACGTGGAATCCGAACCACGGTGGAGGCCTGGCATTCCCCACATTCACAAGTTGTGATTAATACACATCTTGTCAGAGGTGAAGGAAGGGTTTGGTAATCAGATAAATATGTGCCGGGACCGAGGATTGAACCCCGGCCACCAGCATAGAAGTCTGACACCTTACCCCTAGACCGCCAGGTCACCAGGTATTAATAAAATATATCAAAACTGACAGATCCATATAGTATAAATTGATGTCTGAATTGAAATAAAAAATATAGTAACTTTAGTAAATATCTGATACTGTTCTTCAAACCAAAATCATAGCATACTTGTCAGCTAAAGCATATATTAAGACAATTTAACTCTTGTTTATATGAGTGGAGATGGGATTGGTGAGGGAGTGAGGGGGAGATTGACAAAGACAATTGTCCATTGATGTCTAAAAGACATCTCATTTGTTTTGAGGTTCCCCTCTGAAAAAAAGGAAGGGAAGCAGATTTTAATTAAATTATCGAGGGTCAAGGAAGACAAATGCAGTCAGTCGTGGGGTCGCGGGCCCTATTTATCCATCAGAATCATAATGTCACACACTTGAGATAATTCAACCTGTCGCCATGACGACACGGTGACCCAGGTATGGACGGAAATATTTTCTCCTTGGCCTCTAACTGGAGAAGCTATCCCTGGGGATTTTAATCTCCAGTTGCTGGAATTTCAATAACAATTCTCTACACGTTTATAGCTTTCCTCGCTATCTACATGGGTTTCATGCCACCTCTTGGGAAACACACGCAAATAGTTTATAAAGTTATGTTCTCCTGGTTGAATAAACGAGACAGAGACCGCCACGCCACTCCTCTCTCGATCCAAAGATATTTACTCTAAACAACTCTTACAAAGGAATGCCAGGTCTCCACCGTAGTTCGGATCCCACGTTAAACTGTAGGTCCTCCATTTCATCTCACAATCACCCTACCATTACACATTAGACGTCAGTGCGTATAACCCGAACGAGTAGTAAGACGCGGTGCTAATAATAATAATAATAATAATAATAATAACTCTTACAAGGTGAGCCCTATAATTAATTGAATCTACAGCGCTAATTCAATTATTTTTTTGATTTAACGTTTATCATAAAAGAAAAGCCAAGCTCAGAGAGTTATTTAAGGAAATCTTTTATCACTAATTTAGCCTGTAGAGGTTCTGCCTAAATTATTTTAATTTAAGCTATTCTACTTTACTTGTTTGCTTATTGTTATTGCTTTCTAAATACTTATGCTTTTACTAGACTTTAATTATTTTTAATTACTCTTATTTTATTATTTTTATTATTATTTTCATTTTTTTCGTAACTATTGATCAGTATATATAATTATTTACCTATGATCATTTATCCTATTTTAGCATGTAATCATACGAATTTACAAGGTACTTGTGTACTTTTCAGTATTGGCCTGTTACAGGTCTTACGATTGTTGACCAGCACTATATTATTATTATTATTATTATTATTATTACTATTATTATTATTAGCACCGCGTCTTACTACCCGTTCAGGTTATACGCACTTACGCTAATGTGTAATGGCAGGGTGATTGTGAGATAAAATGAAGGACCTACAGTTTAACGTGGAATCCGAACCAAGGTGGAGGCCTGGCATTCCCCACATTCACAAGATGTCTTGTCAGGCGTTAAGGAATGGTTTGGTAATCAGATAAATTTTTGCCGGGACCGAGGATTGAACCCCGGCGGCCAGCATAGAAGTCTGACACATTACCCCTAGACCGCCAGGACACCAACTAATTGAAAAACAGCCCGGTTATCTTGGCTTAGTTCGCCAATGCACTTTTACCACTGAGCTATCCAGGAGTGATCCTATTACTACAATCATATTTCACTATTATTTTATGGTATATGAGGATATTAGCATTTGTACGGTAATTATTGACATTGTACTATTGGCAGCGAAAAAGAACTTCTGATTAGAAGGTGGCTGCATTTTATCTAATAGTTCCCGATCTTAATTGACCACTAATAATTCTATGTTGCTAAAGATTTACACACACACATCCATCACAGAATCTGCTTTAAAATATGAAGTTGTAATGACAGTGGCCGTGGAACTACTTCCTGATATCTGAGTGGCAAGAGTATTGACGTGATAAAACAAAGGTTTCTGGTTTGATTCCTGTGTCCATCTATCTTTCCGAGATGATTCCACGAATATTTTGTTGTTGAGATTATTAAGTTAGTATATTACCATCCAATTTTAAAGGGAAACAAATCTTTCTTTCGTCAAATATATTATAAGTGTTATTTTATAATTATTGATAATTACTATCAAAATTGACAGCTGTAGATCACATTATTTGACGTATGAATACGTGAAAGTAGATCTAGTAACTTTTTATAGCTGTCAGATAAGGTTATTCCTATGACAATTTGACTGTAATGTTTATTTAATGCTTACATTTTTACCCCCAATTCAGTTTTTCTTAGACATAATATTAAAATAAAACTTAATTTATCTTCTTAAGTCCTTAGTAAAATTAAGGTCAATAGTGACAAGGACCTCCTAATAATGTGCCTCATTCGAAATTATAATAAGATTATTTATTATTAATATATTTTTTTAGTTAAATACCAAAAACTTATTAAAGATTAATTTGTAGGATCTATAGTTATTTTTTTCTTAAAGTGTTCCCAAGGTAGTATTCGTGTTTTCTCGTTGGGAGCTTCTCAATCTTTCCAGGCCATCCTCTCAAGAAAGATGATGATGATGATGTTGACGAATGGGCTGTCAGGACTGGATCAGGTGTAACCTGGTTTGCCGCAACAATTGGAAACTGCCATCTCGAAACTGAGGCCATCCTTTAGGAAGCTTACACGTTGTGTTCCATCTGGAAACCTCCTCAGAACAAACTCAACATTTTTCATTTTATTCCATTTAAAAAAACGAAATGATATCATGTTAGCGATATTTATAATTTTGTATTTTTCTATTTTAACACCGTGTCCTATTAACCACATTGCCTTTAGGCGAATTTACTTAATTACACTAATTTTCTATGTATGAGTACAGTTAAATAGAGAGAAAGTGTGCCCGCATTCTGTTGAGGGTGAGTGAAAAATAATTTAGAAAATACCACTCTGATTACATGTTAAGCGAACCTACCTTTGTGGTGGAATTAGCTACCACGCTATTTTCGTGTTGAGCTAGACTGCCTAGGATGGGGAGATAAAGGTTCAAATCTCTTTAGGGTGAACTGGAGTGGCTTTTCCTAAACGGTTTCCCACTCTATCTCCAAGCAAATGCGGGTTCACTTCCTCCAAACTCAACCTTATCTACTCCTAGCTCATTAGCATAATTAGTACCTAAGCGTATAACTCGATTGGGTAGTAAGATGTGTTGCTATATAAAAAAAATACAATCAACAGCTATACGAATCCCGATCCCTCAATCACCTTAAGTACGGGCTATTGCAAGAGTAACACCTTAAACCATGTGGCCACCAAAGCGGATGACTTTCCATTGGCTGACCCTACCTGGAGGCCTGGAAATCAACCGCCGCAACACATGACAGGAAAGGCACTCGATTTACCGGAGTCAATCAGAATAGTTGTGTGGCAAGCTCAACAATTTTGTTTTTATTATAAGCGATGGATAGGTAGAAGCTATTTTTAATATAATTACAGATACTAATAAATCAATTGAATTAATAAACTATGTAGACCCTAATATAAATTTAAAATGAAATGAAATGAAATGACAACTTCATCATAATATAACTTTGATAGAAAAAGCACCAACCCATTTCGGTGGCCGTACTGTCTCAGGCGTTCCTCTTACAATAAAATAGACCACTGATGACAGGGAGAGTGGAGCTCTATTTCCGGTCGGATGTACTTAGGGTGGTTTTCCTAATTAGTTTTCCACCCTCCCATTAGCGTAATTAGTAAATATGTGTACAACCTGAAAAGGTAAAGAGGTAGTGAGACGTGTTCAAAAAGCGATGATATTATTTACGTAAATACTAGTCGAATTAGTATTAATTAAAAAAACTAAGATTAAACTGTCACTAAAAAAATAAATGTATACTTATCTTTCACTTAGCCCCTAAAGATAGTAAGTCTAACCTGGTTCCACTATTATGTGGCTTGTATTTATTTATTTGACGATTTTAACGTACACTTTCTAAACCAACTGATTATATTGGCACACAATATTTTTTATCAGAAAGCGCGAAAAGGCCTTCCAATTCTACCAAGAAAGGTATTTTCACTTACATTAAGGTTTTTTTTTACCTGCCACAATTGACATGAGACCAACGGCTTTACTTACCCTCCGAAAGAAGTTGTGCTACGGATTCTAACGCTAAAATAAAATCAGTTAACCCCAATTGGATTAGAACAGCCTGACCTATATTATTATTATTATTATTATTATTAGCACCACGTCTTACTACACATTCGGGCTCTACGCACTTTCGTCAATGTGTAATGGTAGGGTGATTGTGAGATGAAATGGAGGACCTACAGTTTAACGTGGAATCCGAACCACGGTGGAGGCACTGGAATTCCCCACATTCACAAGTTGTGATTAATACATGTCTTGTCAGAGGGGAAGGAAGGGTTTGGTAATCAGATAGATCTGTGCCGGGACCGAGGATAGAACCCCGGACCCCCAGCACAGAAGTCCGACACCTTAAGCCTGATCTATAGAATCAGGCTTTAACGTAGTGAGTATTACACCAAGTTAGGACAGGTCAAACGGGATGTACCCACCTGGTGCCCGAACACAGAACAATATAGTATAGCGTCCAACAATGGCTAACAATATGAAACTTTAGCTCATTTGGTAGCGCATTCCTTTACTGAATTAAAGGTTACAGGTTCGATTACTAGAATGGCCGAAAATTTAATCAGTCTACACTCTCGCATTGATAAATTAATGGCTGGGGGCTGTTTATTCCATCTGTTCTAGTTTTTAAATTAGTTTATAAGTCGTGTGTTGTTATAGCCAATCGGTCAAGAAGGTTTACATTAATTAATTCAAATAAATAATAAAAGAACAAGCGTATAGAGATATATCAAGGATTATATTGAACCGATCATAACCGTAGCACAAGACATTCGTTGATAATACGTTGTCTGAAGGATATCTTTGTCTAGCTAATAATCCACCAAGGGATATTAAATTATCACCCCAAATGTTCATTGACAGGGAGCTTGACAAATGTCACAGACACCATGATATTCTCACACCTGTAACCATAGTGTCAGGGGTGGATTTACGCATATTCCCACAACGGAAGATTTTATGAACGGCAAATTTTTAATGACGAAAGAAATTACTTACTTTTTTACAGACAGTTAAAATAATTGTATGGCTTCATCGTGTGTGTAATTGTTGTGAATTTCTGTGTCTGCATACCAACGTGACAGAGGATCGCCTTAATTCACTGATATTCGGCTTAATTTAAAGTCACTTATTGGAAAAAAAAATTATTTGTCTGGCATCGTTGACCAGTTCACTCAGCAGAAATCAAGGCGAAAGATACTATTAGCTATTTGATTGTAGTGTAAATGCTAATATTTTATCTGTAGTAACATTTTCTACAGTCTAATAGAGCAGACTATATATTTTTAAATCATATAATATTTGAATCTGTGGGTTGTGATAGTGTAAGAGTATTTATTTCTTTTTTAGGTCTTTGCTTGGATTATTATTACTTTTAAAAACTCACTATAATAAATAATCAAATAATGAAGTTACTTTTTATCGTTCCTTCCACAGATAATACTTGTGCATATGATATATATGTATGTTGGTGTATGACTGGTAATAAGGGGAATCGGGGATTTTAAAGGTTATAAATTTAGTTAGGAAAAATGGGCTTCAAATTATCTAATGCCTTTCGGGTTGCACCGTCCTAAGATCCACCCCTGCATAGAGCCGTGTACTTCTACAGTAGTCCCGTGGCTTCTTTGGTGCTGACTGACAGCTTTAAAAAGATACCAGATCAAATTAAGTATCCCTGCGCCGAACCAGATGATCTGAAAAAACATGTGTTTAGCAGTTGTCACTTCTGACAGTCAAAATTTAGGTATATACCTAAATGTTGACTGTAAGAAGTCAGTTGTGAGCTGTCAGTCAGCACCAAAGAAGCCATGGGGCTACTGTAGTCGAGCAAGAAATCAAAAATGTCAGAAAAGAAGTGGGTATGTGTGTAACGTGGAGTTGGCCGGCACTAGAAGAACAAACAGGGAAGGAGAAAAATAGAAATTACTATGCAACTTGTACCTTGACCCTCCTATTCGATTCACAAATATACATACTAAGCTACTATACTATTTACCTTTAGTTTTCCAGGAATTTAGATATTCTTGATAAGCCAAAATATGTTGATTTGTGAACTTTTCATAGTGAAAATTATCAACTTTTTAAGTTTTAAGATTATGTTTCTATATAGAAACATGGAAATAATTTCGTGTTCATTCTATGAAGCAACAAAATAAAGTATCATTACAAGTTTGGTAACATTTAGCCTAATAGAAACATTCTATAAGCAAAATATCGGCTACTTAAGTATCCTGCTTAACATTCCTCAAGCTTCCTTCAGAAGCTCGTACAACTATAGCAACATGAAGCTCTAAACATACTTTGTATGAATATCTTAGTAATTATTATTATTAGCACCGCGTCTTACTACCCGTTCGGGTTATACGCACTTACGGTAATGTGTAATCGTAGGGTGATTGTGAGATGAAAGGAAAGATCTACAGCTTAACGTGGGATCCGAACCACGGTGGAGGCATGGAATTCCCCACATTCACAAGTTGTGATTAATACACGTCTTGTCAAAGGTGAAGGAAGGGTTTGACAATCAGATAAATATTTGCCGGGACCGAGGATTGAACCCCGTACCTCCAGCACAGAAGTCCGATACCTTTCCCTTAGACCTCCAGGTCACCTACCGTATCACTTTGACACCGATGTACGAAATAGAAAGAGAGGGAAAATTAAGTAATTCTTTCTTAGAGGACTCTTGTTTATCTACTTATAACACAACCCTTCCTTCACCTCTGACAAGACGCTTATTAATCACAACCTGTGAATTCTGGGGAATGCCAGGCCTCCACCGTGGTTCGGATTCCACGTTAAACTATAGGTCCTCCATTTCATCTCACAATCACCCTACCTTTACACATTAGCGTAAGTGCGTATAACCCGAACAGGTGGTAAGACGTGGTACTACTACTAATAATAATTAATAATACTACTTTTAACACTTCCCTTCCTCCGTTGTCGAATACCTAGCACACACATTACTATTTGCCTTTCAACTGTGTTGTCTTGCATTCATAAATTAACTTTGGCCTGTTTATTTATTGTAAGTATACCATGATTTTCGTAAGAAGAACAGTAACTGCAGGCTACTAAGGTTACTAAAACCATTTTAATATATTCATACATCAAGTTATGTTATCTGCGGCTGTCATTTTCGATGAATATTATCAATAGGGCCCACCTATAAAATAACTATAATAATAATAATAATATGATAAGATTTGATCAATGATTGCTAAAAGTTTTTTTTTGTATTTTCTAAACTATTCTTTCAACCAAAATCAAGCAATATATATTTCTGAAAGAAAGAAAGGTAGAAGAACAGGGAAGAAGAGAAAGTAACGCTCTCGACCCAAACCAAAGGCCAGCAAAAGTTTCAGTTTAAATAATACCCGCATACAAATACACACACACACACAAAAATCTACAAACAAAAAAACCCTTTACCTCTCCCACCTACCCCACCCACACACATACACACACATGAACGAACACTATCCTTGTCACCGAACGCTCTCTCAATGGCCCCCTGGAATTTTCCAGTCGCAATTCTCCCGGGCACGATTTTCCAGTTGCAGGATTTTCTACTTTCTCTGACGCGGGAGAAAGGAGGTGGAAAAAAAAAAGAAGAGGAGAGGGTAGGAAATGGGAAAGTTTTGAACAGAAGTCGTGTAGGTGATGACTTGAGGATTACGGAGTCAGGTGGCGCGCCAGGAGACGGAGAGGCTGAACATGTTAGATCACAGGGCTGTGACTGCGTTTACTGGATCATAAGAACGTTCTTCTATCCACTGACGTACGAACGAATTTGCAACACGACTGGAGGTAAAAAAATATATATATATAATAAGAAAACGTATATTGCAGTAATAGACTTGACCGCTAAAGACGGAAAGATATAGGTTCAAATCTTGTTCGGGTTTAATAAGGGTGGTTTTTCCTAAATATATTTCCACTCTCCCTTTATGCAAATGCAGGTACACTATTTAAATATAACCTTCCTCATTCTTACAATCATTAGTGTAATTATTACATAAGCGTGTAACTAGAACGATTAGTAACACGCTGTGCTAAAAAAAGAGAGAGAAAAGATATAATTGCCTTAAACTGAGATTGTTTGATAAAAATAATAATAGAGTTAATCTTCAGGTGATGATTTCAACACTTTGTAAACATGTAATACCCTCACTGGTGATCACGTGTACTGGATTTCAGGTTAATTTAGGCTAGCCTAAATTTATGGTGACAAGGAGTATGGGGGTTTGACCCCCGGCGTGATGTGGTGAGGGTGTTTTACACAAAAATAGTTTCACACTTTGCCTCTGCGTAAATTTGTGATACATTTAATCTAGATTTTATTTTCCTCGATGATCGTATCCCAAGACTGACCCCGCCCACGAAAGCACTAACGACAAAAGGTGACCTGGTGGTCTAGGGGAAAGGTGTCATACTTCTGTGCTGGCGGCCGGGGTTCAATCCTCGGTCGCGGCAAAGATTTATCTGATTACCAAACCCTTCCTTACACCTCTGACAAGACATCTTGTGAATGTGGGGAATGCCAGGCCTTTACCGTGGTTCAGATTCCACGTTAAAATGTAGGTCCTTCATTTCATCTCACAGTCACCCTACCATTACACATTGGCGTAAGTGAGTATAACCCGAACGGGTAGTTAGACGTGATGCTAATAATAATAATAATAATACTAATAATAATAACGACAAAACAAAAATGTGGTCCCATTCACTGATTTTGGATTAAAGCTTCCCCAAAACTGTAATACTAATGAATATTTTATTTTGTTTATTGAGCGTCACTAATGATTGAGCAATGTTTTGTCATTTTTACTTTCACCAGCGTGGCCAGATATTTTTTATGTAGATCCATCCCAATCGTATAAGAAAATGCCAGCATCTTAAATGGCTGGTAAGATTTATTTTCCGTCCATTACTGTTTCCAGCCTGTGGCCTGGGTCAGTTTTTTTTTTATTCGAGACATATATTATCCACTGCCGGATTGCTAGGCCCTTCGTAGCTTCATATGCATTATATAATCTAACTTAAGTAACTTAAGACTAGGACAATCACAACACCCAGTCACAAGCCGTTAATTTATCATTATGAAAGGGTAAACTTACATTTCACCAATGATAAATTTTCGGGAATCCCATGTCAGGAGTGGAACCCGGTACCCTCAATTCAGTGGACAGACACGCTATGGACTGGGCTATGGTGTCGGATAGACGTTTAGTAATATGTGGAGAGTAAAAAACAAGAAAAAGAGTGAGTGATTTATAATATATATACATATATGTTTAGGATTTCTTTGTTAACACCGCGTCTTACTGCCCGTTCGGGTTAAACGTTTATGTACAAATTATGCTAATGATTTTAGGAATTAGGAAGATTATATTCGTAGGTAGTTTATGCACATTTACTTAGAGGAAGAGTGTAAAACCATTTTGGAAAAAAAAAAAACTTATTACACCTGACCAAGATTTGAACCTTGATCTCCCCGTCATGGGCTGTATAGTCTACTGCGATAGCAGTACCTTAGACCATGCGGCCACCAAGGTGTATTTTAGGAGTTTAATTTTTTTTAAACATCCTATTAAAAAAAATTATTTTTTTAAATTGATACGTGAGGCATGTAAAAAAAATCCTATGTGTATTCGTAATGCTCTTACACCCTACCTACCCAGGTTCAAAAATATATTATTGAACATACAGAAATCCATTAATTTCAAAGTTTTATCCCAAAGAATCGGTACAAATCTGAGAAGTTTCTCAGGAAAAAAACACGTCAGTCTCGTCTCGTCTGGCTCACTGCTCACTTGGAGGTCAGGCTTAAAATCCCAGATGGATGTTCTGAGATTATTTCCTTATTTATTATAGTTATATTACGTAAATGTGGGTCTTTCTTACGTCATCTACCTTATACCTATAGTGTAAATATTCAGATAAGCCGAACGGGTAGTAAGACGTGATGACACATGCACATATAAGGGAAATAAGTCGTCTAAATGTAAATAATTACAGTTAAAAGCTATAACACTTGACTTGTGAATATATATATATATATATAAACTATTATTATTAGCACCGCGTCTCACTATCCCGTTCGGGCTATACGCACTTACGCTAATGTATAAATGGTAGGTTGATTGTGAGATGAAATGGAGGACCTACAGCTTAACGTGGGATCCGAAGCACGGTGGAGGCCTGGCATTCCACACATTCCCAAGTTGTGATTAATACACGTCTTGCCAGAGGTGATAAATCTGTGCCGGGACCGAGGATTGAACCCTGGACCCCCCAGCACAGAAGTCTGACACGTTACCCCTAAACCACCAGATCACCGAAAAACCCCTATACACTTAAATTTGGAAAACTACGTTAATACCATCAAATAATGTTCAAAGTTTCAGCCCTACACACCTCGACATCTTGTAGCAGGGCAGCAGAACATACCACAATTAGTAGTAAACAACACACCAATCCACTTAGAAATGCGAATACATTCTGAGAGTATTATTAACAATCCTACATCACAGAAAGTGTTTTGCTATTATTGCATTTGCAGTCGTCGCGCGCCTAGCTCCTCTGCAACCTGTTGTACACGCATACTTGCCCGTCAATGCTCTTCAGGCGCTGTGTGCCGAAACTTTGAACACAATTTAATCGTATTAACATAGTTTTCCGGATATAAGTGTATAGGGAATGTGTATTACGTTTAGTTCAAACAATCTATGTGAAGTTAGTGCTATTAGCTTCCGAACATCCTGTATAGTGCAATTTTCACAGAAAGAACCTTTTATAAAATGTAAACAAATTTGTTTGTGATCAAGGTTGATAACATTTCACTGTATGATTAGTGGCATTTTATAGGTGTTGATAATATTTATCAAACGTGACTGTTGTATATAATATTAATTGAAGTAGGTAGATTTGAAGGTAGATCAATTAACATTTTTAAACTTTAAGAAAGTTGGACTTAAGTACTGTCAATATATTACCCTTCTCTGTGTGTTCCTTATAACGATAATTAACTAATACGTTTTAGTTGAGCAGAGTAAGGGACGTGAGTAAAAAATATAGTTTTTACAATTTTTATAGCTAAACCAGAGTTTAATTTTCTTCAAATGGTGATGTCAATGCGAGTATTTTGTTTGCGACCGTGTTTGGTAGGACTCCTTCAAAAAAAGTGGGCGTTTGCACCCGCCTAAAATAAACCTTTAGTTTTTGCGCCCGTCGGCGAGTCAAAGCCTTGATACTAACAACTGGAAGTCATTAAAAGGACGTAGGCCTATATTACGTTTATTTTTTTCATCCACCTTGTTTCAGCACTACTAGTATGAAGGGATGTTTATATGTTAAGTTAAGTTAGATTAAACTAGACTAGTCTATGTTAGATCATTGACCTGATATCTATATTCTGCTGAGGGGAAAATAAATCAAAATATTAATATTTTTGAAAGGAAATATCATAAACAAATGTTGTAAATACCAATATTTACCTTCCTTAAAACAATAAGAAGTATTTGAATATAAAGCGGGTGCAAGCACACACGTTTATTATTCCTAGGGCACCAACACACACGGTTATTTTCCCCGTGGCACAACTGACACGTATCCATATCATTAGGTGCATAAATATCTGACATGAGCATAGTAGAATTAGATGACAAACGTTTTAAATGAAGAGGGGAAAACCTGTAAATCAATAATTACAAGGTACCCTTAATATATATATTGAGGAACCCGTGAAGAAAATTAAGATTTATGTTTTACTGAAGATATAACTGATATATTTTTACCAAAAAAAATGTTTTGATAGAAAAAATTGCAAAATAAACACACTTAACATATCTAGCGTTCCTTACACTCCCGAATTAAGGATGTAACGCAAGTATTTCGGGTGGGGAAAGTCAGGTGCGTTAACCGTCAGCCTAACCCTGTGTCAGAGTATCATCCGATGCTGTAGTCCCGAGTCAAGCTTTCCCTCCAGGAGATGAATCTTTGGTCCAGCGGTAGCTCTTGCACCATCCTGGCCTAGGCCAATAAATCGTTCCCGAGCTATCGAGATGTATCGCTCCAAAGGGAAGTCCCGGGGAACGTTAAAACCTTCTCTCCCCCTTCCCTCACCCCTTTCTACAACCCTTCATACCCCTCACCCCATTCTACCTCTCCTTCTACAGGGCGGCCAACTGAACCAAAGTGATGGATGTCGACACTGGCCCAAGCTTCCTATTCACTTCTGCAGCACGCAACGTTTGGTATTCACCAGGAAACCCCCCCTACAAGCTCCTTCTACCCTCCCCTACCCTCATATCCTCTCTACCCCCTTCTTCCTCAACTCACCCAGCCTAATCCTACCAACACTTGTATCCCCTTTAAAAATAATTTCGCCCTTGAGAACAAATTGATGCTCGACGTAATCCTTTATGAACGTTTTGTTACCTTTTTAGTTGAGAGCTTATTTAGCTGATGGAAGGGCCTCCTGTCCATTTTAACACTTTAATAGGCTCTTGTTTTCTTCTCTCTTTTTTTTGTTGATTAATTTAAAGGGGGAAATGCGTAGTGAAAGTTCTCATTGCTATTTGACATATATATTACGTTTCTATTAACAAATAAATGGTCCATACCAAGCAAGTTAATTTTAACAAGGGGATGACTCTAGATACTTACGCTGAAGATTTACAAACATGTATGAAGTTTAGAAGCTACATATAATAATAAATAAATATATATAGAAATACATATTAAAATCTCTCTCTCTCTCTCTCTCTCTCTCTCTCTCTCTCTCTCTCTATATTAATATTAATATTTATACATACATATATGCATGTATAAATATTAATAAAGGCATAAATATATATAAATAATAATACTTTGTAGATATGTGTGTATGTCTATGTATGTATAGTACTTAGACCGAGAATTGATTGGATCCTCAACGTTTACGCAGTCACCTGTAAAGCCTAGGTAGCATTGAATATTTTGTACTATTGAAATGAGGAGTGATTTTATCACTGAGACAGTAAGTACTATTGCACATCAGTCTGCCAAGCCCACAGAAGGTACTATTGCACATCAGTCTGCCAAGCCCACAGAAGGTACTATTGC
>CABFOW010001529.1:0-33951 GCA_902141385.1 Timema californicum
AAAGTAAAACATTCTAGGTTAGAAAACACATTTCTAGGCAATATTGCTTTTGTTTACCCAAACATAACTGACTTATTTTAATATAATATTAGTGAAACAACAAATTTCATTCACATATTTTTTTTAAAAGTGTGGTTGATAGTCTAAATTTAATCAGACGTAATTTGATTAGTTAAATTACGTTATTGGCTATATCCGAATAGTCTACTTATGCGGTGTCGTCTTGACTTGTGCTCTTGATAGCTGCATTGGCCAAAACGTGACCAAGTGTAGAGCTGTCCGATTTGTCGCTAAGGATACCTATGCGGTCTTCTCGAACCCTCATCGAGGTCTTGGTCATCATGGATACGAAGGCTACCAGCCGTGTGCTGTTGTCACAGTGTCAGTTGCGGTGTTTGACTGGCAATTGTTTTAGTATTATAGTTTTGTCTGCTAGAGCACTGACCTATGTTTTCCACCATTTTAAATAAGGTTGTTTTCGTTCAAATAGTTAGATCTTAGATGCAGTCTTTGCTATGGACAGTGCAACAAATCGTCACCCGAGAATGCAAGTGTTCTATCTCCAAAATGGTTAAATTTGAGATATTTGGTGTATACGTTTATTTAGAATGCATATGATCCACCTGTGGTGAAATCGAGACTATTAAATAATTACTTAAGAAGATACAAGCTCGAGTTGTCTTCTAGTAACATTGGTTTTATACACAAGGTCAAACTTCAATGCTCTTTTACACAAAAGTGAAAATTTGGACATAGAACACTTGCATTCTCGGGTGACGAAATGTAAAATCATCAAGACTGCATCAAGTCTAAAACTAAAGGGTCCGACTAGGGAGCCTTGGACTATTTGGATACAATCACTATCTTTTTGATTCTAGTTTTTGAACTATCTGTTTCTTAAAATTACAATATTAAATGCTGAATTTTTCAATTCAGAGCTAATTTGTTTTTGAAATTTTGACTCTAATAATTAATAGAATTAATATGGGTGTATAGTACATTTATAATACAGTACTGTATATGTAAAAAACAGGTTTTCTATGAAACATAACACTACCAAATGCTTTATCATACACAATTAACACGCCCAAGTCAAGTGTTGTATTCTAATAAGGAACTCTGCTACTTATGTTACTTATATGAGAGCTTACTACGGTATATATGTTGGTACTTTTCCAAGGTAGAAACTCATTTTTTGTGTCAGGGTTCTTCAACCAATTGTTTGGGAACAAACACTTGTCGCGAGGCTCCTTTAACCCATAATGGCTGTGTCCTTCAAGTGTAGCCATGCACGTTACTTAAGCAGCAGTAAATTAAGGGACACGCCTGCTTTTGACCCTGCCATTATAGGACAACTTGGAAAACCCCTTGGCCTTAGCTCAACTTCCAATGGTGGGAGGAGTTAGCTCCTTTTGTGTGTACTGGACTCGCATGTAAGGGAGTTTTGTCATAACCTAGGAATAACCGTAGGGGTTTTGACCTGGGTTGCCCAATTGGGAATTCTCAATCATAGGAATAACCCTCAAGAGGTCTTCAACTTATGTCACCCCATATGGGCACTTGTAGGCGGTTAGGCGCCTAAACTCAGGAATAACCCCGAATAGCCTTTAGCTTGATTTGCTTGTTGGGGACTTCATGGACGTGACCACAACCAGATTTCCCGGAAAGTACTAGTTCCAAACAGCTTAGTGTGTGAATGGCTGGAGGGGGTGGGGGATGGAGGGTGGAACCAGGATTTCCAGACAAAGAACATTCCCCAGGCTGAGAGGGGAAGCTTCTGGATCCATCCAGGCTGTTACCATGAGAGTGAGATTGACTTCATCCCATGAGCTTCAAATCCTCAACCCGGTGCTACCCCTGGCTCTATCTGAATAGTCTTGATGGTCTTTGGAAGGATTATTGAATTATAGACTTGATGAATTCACACTCCACATGTACTTGGCAAGGGTAGGCCTATATATCAAGGCAACAGAGCATAGGTAGAGAATTCGGATACACCCTAGGTTTTCTTGTATTTGACAGTTAAATTAATACACTCACCTTGGCTATGTTACAGCATAATGTAGAGCAAAAGTTTTGAACAAGAACCTGTCAAAAAACCTCAAAGATATATATTTGATATAGGCCTATAGAGACTTAGATGTATAGAAACTATATTTTTTATGGGACATGATATTTTGTAGTCCATTGTATTTAGAAATATTTCTTAATCAATGCACTCATTATTAAATATAAATGAATATGAATCACATTATGTTCAAGTTATGTTCATAAAGATAAAAAAACAAGAAAAAAATGTGCTGAACATACTTTTAAAACATGTACCAGTACAGTAGTATTCTAATAGGTTTATATTTGTGTAAAAAACTTTCTAATATCTTGATGTACAGTAAATTTCAATGAGGATTAATCATAAAAGTGTTAACACTTAAATCTGTGAAATACATCTTCAGAACATTTTTGGTGAATTGAAGACCATGACATTTTGTGTTAAACTCAGCCAAAATTTATTTTTAGAAGGCTTAGGGGGTTGAACCTCATTTTTAGTGGATGAAGTCTTCTTGAAAGGGGTGAGAGGAGTGTGGAGACAATACCACCCCGCTAGGCGACATGTCGGCATCACAATGACCTTGACCAAACATTTCCTTCTTACAAATTCTCCATTTTATTGGTTATCACTTGTTTTTCTTATTCCATCATCATTATGAGGGGGAAATCCTGATTCATCTTGAGAAAAATTCAATATATAGCCCTCAAATTTTTTCGATATATAGAAACAGTTTTTCTATATAATGTCACAGGGATTTCAAAATACAGAAGTTTGATACGAGGGTGATCCCAAAAGTAGTGTCTCTGAGAGGCATAAAAAAACTGTTTTGGCGGCTGTTGAATATCTGTTGTGATTGGGAGTTCCCTCACCCCTACTCGAGCATGCTCGCGCCTCCTCGTGATGCTCAGTCTGGTCCTGGCAGCCATTGAGAATGGCGCTCCAGTTGAACTTTTCTGCCAAGTGCGAAATCCGCGCTGTTATTTGGTTTTTGAATGCAAAAGGCAGTACACCTGTTGAAATTCATCGCCAGTTGACCAAAATGTATGGCAATTCATGCATGGACATAAAAAATGTTCGTAAATGGTGTAGGGAGTTTATAGCCAGTCGTAATGAAATACATGATGAGCAAAGGAGTGGGATACCGTCAATTTCCGATAAGACAGTTGAGAAGATCGAGGAAAGCCTGCGTGAAGATCAACAGATCACTCTGGATGATCTTTACATTTTGGTCCCTGAGGTGTTCCGTAGCACCATACACAGGATCTTAACTGAAAAGTTGCAATATCGGGAGATTTGCGCTCGATGAATTCCACGAATGCTGACTGAAGATCACAAGCGGCAATGTGTTGTTGGACTCTATTATCACAGGAGATGAAACCTGGACATTTCACTTCACCCCAGAGACGAAACAACAATCGTGGTAGTGGCGGCATTCCTCTTCTCCGAAGCCGAAAAAATTAAAACAAACACAGTGTGCTGGTAAAGTCATGACAACCGTCTTTCGGGATCAAAAGGGAGTATTGTTGGTCGACTTTATGCCTGCTGGGACCACAATAAACGCTGATTGGTATTCTGAAACTCTGAAAAAATTCAGACGGGCAATTCAGAACCGAACAAGAAGAATATTGAGCAAGGGCATAAGAATTCTCCATGACAACGCACGCCCACACGTTGCCCGTCAAACTGTCAAGCTTCTGCAAAAGTTTGGATGGGACATCATCAGACACCCACCCTATAGTCTGGACTTGGCACCCAGCGATTATCACCTGCTCCCTAAGTTGAAAGAACATTTGGCAGGACAGCGATTCAGCTCCGATAATGATGTGAAAGAAGAGGTTCAACGATTCCTCAAGAACATGGCGGCGAGCTGGTATGACATGGGAATACAAAAGCTGCCACAGTGTTTACAAAAATGCATCGACCAAAATGGTGATTATCTAGAAAAATAGGTAATTGTTCAAACTTTAAAAAATGTAAAGATTATTGCAAATATTTATTTTAGTTAATAAAAAATAAGAGACCTTACTTTTGGGATCACCCTCGTATGTGGGAGTTCCACTGTATTATCGGTAAGTCTTAACCACTTTATTATCGGTAAGTCTTAAATGCCCACTTTGGTTGGCTGGCTGCATGGTTTATGGCGTCACCTTTGTAAGAGACTAGAATGCCGATGACGTAGAGATTGTGGTTCGATCCTGGCCGAGTTTAATGAGTGTGGTTTTTCCTAAATGATTTCCAACTCTCCCTCCAAACAAATGGAGGTACACTCCCTAACCCATTAGTGTGACTTGTATGTAAGCGTATTTAACCTGAACTGGTAGTAAAACGCTGTGCTAAAAATAAAATAAGGTCATAATTTTTTTTAGACTCAATTAAAAGGAATAAACCCAAATGATTTTATGGTCATTAATAGTGCACAGTATAACAAGTAAATAACATGAAATTTTAAATATTTACATTCTAAAGATATTTGGGTACTTGTTAGTTTTGTTTAATGTAATATTTATTAAAAGTTTTAGGGGCAAAACTTAAGAATCATACCTTTTAGGTGAATCTTTTTCTCTAAAAACCTTGAAAATCACAAAATTTATTCTAGCATTACACTCACAAAAATCTGGGGGATCCAATGATATTAAATTCAAGATTAATCATAATTCTTAATATAATGAATGATTCAAAACTAAATTAACTAAGCAAAGCAGGAACAAATATTGTTAACAAATTTGTAAAATTGAACAACCAAAGAGTTACTATTATTATAGAGCCGATTAATGTGCAATAATCTTATACATTGACCATACTTCATACTTTTTTGCAACATAAAAATTTCTTGTAAATGGATAACTGTAATTTTCTTATGTATGAACAAAAACATTCTTGCAGATCCTTTAATGATTTTACATCCAACGTCTCCACAAGTCTCCATTAGAACTGAGTCGAAAAAAGTATTAAAAATCCAAACAGACACACCCGCATAAGTCAAATATTAAAATAAAGTAATTTAATTTAAAGCTAAATAATGTATACATACAGTAGCCCCATGGCTTCTTTGGTGCTGACTGACAGCTCACAGCTGATAGCTAAAAGCTTTGAAAAGTTACTAGACAAAAATTGTGTATCCCTACATTGAAGCATATGATCTGCAAAAACATGTGTTTAGCAGCTGTCACTTCTGATGGTCAAAATTTAGGTATATACCTAAATCTTGACTGTCATAAGTCAGCTGTGAGCTGTCATTCAGCACCAAAGAAGCCATGGGGCTACTGTATATTATGTTACTTTCCAAACAAACTTAAGCTAACCTTAAAAATGGTAATTACTCAGCTGACTTTATCTAAATCGGCTATTGTTCCATTCAATAATAAATTAGTATCTCAATTATTTTATATTCACAAAACCTGGGCCGCATGGTCTAAGGCAGGGATATACAAACTTACTTACATCAGGGCCAAAAAAAAAATTGGGCCAAAGATTTGTATTTGTTTTTTCTTAAAAAATAATTAAAAAAAGATAACCACACATAATAGACTGACATGAAGATCTTCAAATACATTGAGAATGCAAAAACAATATTAAATATCTTAGTAGCTTAGTATGTTTTTGTCAATAAGAGTGAAGTCATATGCCCATCATTAAGTTGGTTTCTAAGATAACTTTTCCTAAATTTCATGATTTAAAACACTTGTTCGCATGAATATGAGGATGCATACTTTGTCATATATTTTTGACCATCATTTACCAAGTTCGTAAATGTTAATTTTGGCATGTTTTTATAAACATAGAGTTTGGTTGTGTTTAAAAAAAACCTGCTTCACAATGCAACACATTTAAATTAATTATCTTCTGGAACTGATTGAACACACTGGCCCGCGGGTTGAGGTTTGCCTGCCCTTGTTCTACTTGTGTCACTCCGGCAATAGATTAGACTGCTGATAACAGGGAGATCGAGATTTCAGACCAGTCGATTGTACTGAGGGTGGTTTTACCAAAAGATTTTCCACTCACCCTCAACACTAGTGTGAGTACACTTCCTTTAAATTTAACCTTCCTCATCCCCCAACTCATTGATGTAATTAGTGCATATGCGTATAACCTGAACCGGCAGTAAGACATGGTGATAAAAAAAATATTCACAAAACAAACAATTTGATTTTCGTGGTATAAGATGTCATATAGTAAGCCATCATGGATCAAACAACGTGTTAGTATAGTGTGTTTAATGTGTGATAATGTTGCTTACACATCATTCCCAAATGCGATTGGGATAGGACCAAGTTAATAGAATAAGAATTGAATTAGACCATTTACCATCCACAATAATCAAGCCAAACGATTTGCCACTCAAAATAGTTTATCCTGAAATAATGTATCCACTAAAATGATTGACCCCTTAAGTAATCTACCATCTATTATAGTTTATAAAGAAGTTATTTGCCATACACTTTAGTTGCATAAGGAGTTATTTAGGGTGAGTGTCCCAATAATTGGCACTCTAAGACAACTAGATTGAATTTGCATTTACAATTTGAGGAGATAAACACTTGAGATTTGTTTTATTCCCTTAAAAGAGGGGACTTTCAACTTATTTTCATCATGATGACAAGAAATGTATATACCTTTTTTATGAAGTTTGGTAAATATCTGCACAAGTACTAGTATCTGGCATGTAGAATTTTTTTTATCAGCACTAGTAATTGTCCCTCCCATGTAAAAGTAATTGACATATAAAGGTTTCCCCCCATATTTTATTCATTGTTCTAGTTTTAATTCAAAATCAAAGATTTGAAAAAGAATAAAGAGATAAAATGTAGTTTTAAACAAAGGTATTACCTAAGTCCCTATAATTGGCAAGCTTGTACCTAAAATTGACTGGCCTATTGGAAGGATGCCAATTACTGGTTTTTGAAGTTCTATGCTAAGTTCAAAGCTATACATACAAATAAAAGATCAAACCCTAGTTAAATATGCACGTGTAATATGTATACCTTGTTGAAGGGTAAAAACCTCCAGTAATTGGCATGCTGTGTCATTTACTGGAGTTTTTGTTGAAATTGTGAACCAGTATGTGGTATCCCCCAAAAAACTTATGACCTAAACAAAGTAAAACAATATTAGGCACTCATGAAAGTTTGGTCTTTTCACTCGTGGAAACAGCATATGCCTTAAATAAATAATTTGTGATTGCTTTTTTAAACATTGATGACAGCCTCATACCTTCTTAATGCTTAAAACTACAACCATCTTCACAGAAGCAAAATCAAACAGTACCTGTGTGTTGCTATTTTTACTGACTCTTATGCATTCTCTTGTAAACAAGGTAAGGTGTTTTATGTGCTCCAGTTATTTGTCGATTAAATAAGATCCTCTGTAGCCTATGCTCCATACCAGTACCCAAAGTTTGAGCACAGCTTCTCTTGAAGTTGTCAATGTTCCCAAGTAGATGCTCCTTTGTTCCAGGTATTACCATTTCAAAGAGCGTGTTGGAGTCCTACATTGTGAGCAGCAATGACGCTCTGGAGCTCAAATTGGGTGAGGGTTTTTTACTCAACATAACATAACATCACCTGGAGAGTAGGCTAGCTTTGCTGAGGGTCCCAGCCATCACTAGCACACATTATCTCAACTTGTTGAGTGTGAACTGAACCTGTAAACATATCCCACTGTTCCAGTACGTCGCGCGACTGATGTGGATGATGACTCCACCACGTTCAGGCCTGAGATGACTCACCAAGTGTTTGGAGAGAGGTTTGTAAATTTTGTAGCTACTTCGGTGTCCCCCACACAGGCATTTGGTCTCATAAGGCTGGCACCCCTTTTTGAATATTATACTCTTTTCCTCTATATGTGTCCCTGTTAAATATCCTTCTGATGTTATTTAGGTTGCTGTAGCTTGCTCTGGCATTTCAGTAGATAAGTATTTACATGTTGTAGTGAGAGTATCTTCGGCTACAGGGATCTACGCATCCGTCTGTACTACAGTGCAGCCAGGCTTACCACCTTTTTGGGACTAACTTACTCTGAGGAAGTCAACCCTGACAAGTGTGATGGCCTGAAGGTGAGTTTATATATAAGTTGACCACAGTCAAGGAAAATATGGAAAACCTGGAAAAGTCAGGGAATTTAAACTGCCAATAAAACCGGGAAAATGTCAAGGAATTTTGTAGTTGATCAAGGAAAATGGTATAGTCTTAATTATTGGTTGTCTAGGTAAGAAAAATGTCTTAAATATTAGCATTTTATTTTAAAAAAATATTCAAAGGCTGAATATTTTTAGTGCATTTCAAAAATAATTATTTATTACAAATTGAGTATGTTGATTTATTTTTAAACATATTTAAAAATCACATTATTGGGTATAGTCAGGGAAGTTTGGATTTTTGAATTGGCAAAAAGTAAGGGAATTTTATTTCTGAGAATTTTTTGGCCACCCTTTTACAAATACCATTGATAGTCTAAGGGTTTGTTCTGAAGGGAGTTTTAAAGGTATTTCATAAAATTGTCTACAATTTTCTGCAATCCTCATTAATTAAAACTATTATTAAACTCTTATTTCTTTATAATTGTATACTAATAATGATTCATTAGAGTAGAGGATGGTTTAACCAAGATTCTTGAGTGTCTTATTAGTTTATATTTTTCCCTAGATAAAAAAAAACCTTTTATAGACACATTTTAAAGTTATTTGGTGATTATTTCCCCATGCTAATAACAACTTATGATATAATACCGCTACTAGCAATGTTCTGAGCCAATAAATGTGTGTATGGTCTTTGTGTAGCCAGATAATGTGACCAACATGATGGCGGGAAAACTCCAGGCAGGGTTCCACACCAACCTGGACAACTTCTGCTTGGACCTTAAGAAGGATATTAACTTCAGGCCTCCAGGAGAGCTCCAACACCGTTTCACTACTGCAGGCAGTAAGTTATACATGCTCTACTGGTCAGTAGATCCTAGGTGCTGAGCAGTGTATTGAATGTGTCCACTGTTCTGTGTTCAAGATGAGAACACCATCACAAAGCAGTACGAGGTGTATCTGTGTACCAGCACCACGCCAGAGTTCCGGTGCTTCCATGAACGACTCCAGACTTTCTTGCTGTGGTTCATAGATGCAGCCAGCTTCATTGACATTGATGACAACAATTGGAGATTCTTTGTGATGTGAGGGCAGGGAAAATATGTTAAACTATTGTTTACAATTTCATTATGACAGGCAAGAATTAAGTATATTCTCTTTAGGAGTGAATCAAAAATTCTGAACAAATATCGAATAGTACAAATTGTATAGTTAGTTCCATTACGTTTTTGATGGAAATTATTTTAATTAGTAAATTACTTATGAAAATTGTGTTTTATACTCAACTATTGGCAGAGTAGAAAAAATACTAAAACACATAATTTTTTACACCACTTAAATGTTATCTAAGCTTGATACCTATTCAAGGTTATTTAGGTTTCATGAAGAGAGAAAAAAACTTCTGGCAAAATAAATTGGTTATGAATATTTTTGCGGGCAACATGACTTGGTTTATCGGCAAATGCTGATGAAGAACTCGTCGATCTGTCTGAATAAACCTGGCTAAAAATAATTTCGCCACAAAAATTTGATGCCATTTTGTAAAATAGTAAAATTCCTTCATCTCGCTCTCTTCTTTCACAATTTTCCCTCCTTTAATTGTTTCCATTCTTATCCTTTAACTTTACTAACTTCTATATAGAATATTTGATTATCAAGCTGACATTCTCCTTGCTACATCAGTTTATTGGCCCTGCTTATTGTATAGAGCAGGGCTTCTCAACCTATTTTCAACTGCGACCCCTTTGGACCAGACACAATTTTTCACGACCCTTCACTCAATGTCATAAATGCAATTGGTAGTAACAATGTACATAGTCGATTTACCGGTTTTTGCATGTACTTTTTTGTGTGAACCTCTTTTGATAGAACCCGGGAGTGAAAAAATAAAGTATATTAAATATCAGTATAGACATATCATTAAAGAATTATGTTGACTAAAAAAATAGTATATGAAAATATCAAAAATGAAAATTTCTTCAAATAATTTATTAAATTAAAAATTTGTGTGTATGGTATATTGACATGCAAAATATAAGTAAGAAAATGCAAAATAAAAAATATGGATTAATTTGTAATATCAAATATGAATATACTGAAGAAAATTTTACTGAAGGCTGACAAACGATAAGAATATGTTTACCTTTACTGGGATGGCTTTGATTGCTTATTCTGACACAATAACTCAAATCGTGGTTAAATAATTGTCACTGCTGGTTTCATCACAATCTCGATATTTTTAAGACTTGAGTGGTATTTGGTTTTAGTTGCCGTCATTGTCGAAAATGCCGATTCACACAAATAGGTGGTAACAAATGGCAGAAGAGATGCCATCGCTAATTCCGACAATATCGGAAATTCAGCTTTAACACCAAGCTAAAAATTGTCCTTGAAAATTCCAAGTTTGAGGTTTGAAACACATGAAACTGCTGCAAATTCTTCTTGGGCTTTCAACGAAAGATGCCTAACACTTACCATCTCCACTATAAAAGTGTTTTGAATCCAATCTAATTGAGTATTATTTAATTCCAATAGACAATATTTCTCAAAATTGTTTTCCAAGCATACCAAATGATAAATTATTATTTGCTTAGTCAAATCAAAGCTAAGCATATTATCAACAATAAAATACCCTGTGTATGAAAACATTTCAAATGAGTCATTTTTTACTTTATTCTTCCAAATGTTTAATTTTTTCATGAAAGCCTGAATTTTATCTTTCAATGTAAAAATATTCGTTCTCTCCCCTTGGAGAGACATTAATTTCGTTGAGTTTCTTAAATAGATATGACAGATAACATAATTTGCACAGCCAATTTTCATTGTGAAAGAAATTGACATATTCAGTTATTTTCAGAGAAATAGTATTATTTCATTTTTTAACACTAATAGCCATCTCAATGCTTGTCCCTTTGACAGCCATTGCACTTCTGTATGCAATTAAAATGTTGAAATTGAATTCCATTTCATCACATAAATTTCAAAGAGGCGACTATTAAGGGCACGACTTTTAATAAAATTGATAACCTTAACCGCATCTTGTAGTACAGCATTCAGATCTGTGGAAATTTTCTTTGCCACAAATACTTCTCGATGAATCTTGCATTGAATGAAAGTAGTAGGCCTATTGCTTGTAGATATAACTTTTACCTAAAATCCAGTTATTCTTTATCTCATTGCCGCTGCACCGTCGCTATATACTACAACACAGTTATTCAATTCTAGCCCTAGTTCCTTGAAAAATTAATTCACTTTTTGAAAAATTCCCTCACCAATTTTACATCTATCTAACGACCGACAAAATAGTAAATCTTCGTGGACACTGTTACCGTAACAATACCTGACATAAGTCAATAGCTGTGCTAAGTTTGTAATGCCAGTTGATGAATCCAGCTGAATTGCAAATTTTGAACTTTCTTTAATTCTTTCAATAAGTTGCTCACACTTATCGTTGCTAATTTCTAAAATTCGTCCACCCACAGTATCATTTGACAGTGGAATTTGTTCAAATTTGTCTGCATATTTTTTCCTGTGAATAATTTCATTCATCCTAATTCCCACTGGCAACATAAGATCTTCGGCAATGAGATATGGTTTCTTAGAATTTGCAATTAAGTAAGAGGCTTCACAAGATGCTTTTAAGTAATTTTTATCGACCAGTACATGAGTTTCAAGAGATTGTATATAGGCTTATTGGAATAGGAAGCATTCTTTGTGTGTAGATGTATTTTTAATTTTTTAGGTTTGAGACTTTTACTCGCCAAGCATTCAATACAAATCAAGCAGATAGGTCTGTCTTCAATATTTGTGGAAATAAAAGTAAAACCTTATTGCAAAAATGTTTCATCGTATTTCCTCTTTTTTGCGTGCGAATGAGAAATATCTTCAGTTTTATATCTCTGCATATTCTTGTTAGTGCTGGATGATGCCGGTTCTGCAGGATCTATAGCTTCAGTATTATCTGCCGTCTTACTTAGTCTTTGACAAATTTAACCACTTACCTATGGGTAAGATAGTTTTGATTGTATTGTAATATGTCTTTGAAATGATGGCAGCCAATAACTGGTGACAGTTAATTATTTCCTCGTCCAGTACATCTGTGAACACCAGAGATATTAGATGAACAACTAAACAACTTAACACTGTACAAGCAACTTTGAAAGACTTAACAACTGAACACTGTGAAATTAACTCTGAACAACTGCACAATGTTCATCTAACACTACTGAACAATTGATCAGTGAACAACTAGCAAGAGCTCCGAAAACCCGATGGATCATGAACTGCTAATAGGCCTTCCACACGGGGTGAAACTATTTAGTTACACGAGGTGAACTGTTGTAGAACTCAACTGGTTAGTACTGATGATGAGGTTTGAAATCCACCTACTAGTATTTCTATCTATCTCTGTCTCACTTGCAAAGTACAAGCTGTCAAGAATGAGTCACCACAGAAAGTACTTTCAAACCTTTTGTAAATCTCACTGGCCAGAAAAAAGCACTTCTCGACAAGACAATCCCATCTCTGTTGCCAAGCCTGTACAAAGGACCTGTTGTCTACTACCCAGCTTAAAATTGGTAGGTTACTAGTATTACTGTCATTTTGAGAGATTAGTCATTTATGTTTTTGTTTTTTTCCCAAATGTCTTGCGACACCCAATACTATTTACGTGACCCCTAGGTTGAGAAGCCCTGATATAGAGCATTGTATTGTCAAGCTTATGTTCTACTTGTTACATCACTTTATTGGCCTTGTTTTATATGTATACAGGGTGTTCAAAGACATGGAAAACAGGGAAAGAGTCGTGGAATTTTCACATATTCGCTAAAAAAAATACACAGCTTTTATTTACAATACTCAAAAATAACATTTCCTTCCAGCTAATGCTTACTGCTAATCTCTTTTAACACAGTTGTCCCAGTTGAGCACACTAAACTCGATCCTCAAAGCTGCAACATGTGATTTTCATACAGTCTTTCCGCACCTTTGTTGCACATCATCAGCCAAAGTTGAATCATGGTTATACAGATGAGGGAAACTTTTAAAACACTATAGGAAGAATAAACTAAAAAAGAATGTGTCTCACAACAATTTTAAACTCTATTGGTGTAGGAAGATCTTTTAATGTCTCAGTATGATCCCACTGAAATCTAACCTAGATCACATTACACAATGGCTCATCACTTAAGACTAAAATCCTTTACTCCCTTCAGAGAGTGACACCATTTTAGAATGTATGTCTATTAAAGTATTATTACATCAAGTTGTGTCCCTGATAAAATAAAGTTTGTAATATATAGTGACTTGAAAAGTTGGAAGTTGGCTCTGAAAAAGTCGGGTAATTTTAAAATATGGTGTGGCTGGACACCCTGATTGGATTGTTTAGATAATATTTTGCTGGTTACATCCCTTTACTCATCATCATCATTTACTGTGGCTGTGTCAGTTTAGTAAATTGCCTCCATCTTCCTTTAAATTCTTCTCTCACTTAAACACTTTTTGTTATCTGCTCCTCCAATTTATTATCACTTTATTAAACCTCCTTATTATAAAGTTGTTTTTATCTTCCCAATGAAGCAATCAAAATTTTCTTCAAGTGCATTAAAATGTGCAAAGATTGCAGGGATTGTGCTAAAAGCTGGTTTCACCTCATTTTCGATTATACAGTATCAAATATCTCGAAACATTCTTTGAATGCGTTCAGATGTGTGAAGATTGCAGAGATTATGTCATCAGCTGGTTTCACCTCATTTTCGATCATATGGTTATCAAATGTTTAAACAGTTATACTTGTGAATTTCATTATTCTTTCACCACACAATTTTTTTTAATTCTCAAATTTGATTGTGAATTGCAAATATATCAGTTCCTTGTAAGTACAAATTCAGTTAGTTTAGTTTCAAAAATCCATCTGCCAAATAGATGATCCTCAAAACAAATTACTTGTGGCTTAATGATTTTATTCTCTGTAATTGCTTTTCTCATCCAGAAACTTTGCGGAGTTCCACAAGTTTTGTCAGCATTTTTTCTATCGACGGCTAACATACCTAATTGTGTGGAAGATGGTTACTCCCCAATTTCTTGCATGGCAAGATTGATTGCAACAATCTAAATTTAGAAATTTCATGGAAGTGTTTTAAACGCTCTTCAAATCAATCATCTGGCATAGTTTTATAGTTTTAGTCATTTGATTCAAACTCAAGTGAAGTGTTTAGAAAAGCTCCCTAGTGCAAGTATATTTACTTACTTACATCCATTACTTTATCCAGCCTATGGCCTGGGTTAGCGGTTTTATTCTAGTCATAAATTTTTCCACTACTGGCTAGTTAGTCGTAGCTTCATATGCCTTATAATCTATCTTAACTCTTAAGACTAGGCCGGGCACAATATTTAGTCCCTGGCCGTTAATTTATCAATGTGAAAGGGTGAATACATGTTTTCATCAATGATAAATTTCTGACCATGCCAGCAGGGCTATTATGACCACAACACAAAACAAATTTGCGACCGTTACCCTGATTAAAACAGCACATTGTTCTTGAAATAAAAATGACAATAATTTTAATAATAACATTAATACTCTAAAAATGTTTAAAAAATGTAATTATTGGTTTTTAAACTAGAAATAACACCTAAAAAACATAATTTAATAATAAAAACAATACTCAAATAAAAATATGATAGGTTTTGAATCAGTGAAATACATAAGTCACCCAATTCAAACTATTGGTTCTTGTTCAATGTGAAGGTGGACACGGGGCCATTTAAGAGGCCGGTACACCCCTGTTGAAAGATACAAGAGACATTTTCGTGATTAAAGTGATTTATTTTGCCCAGATTGGGGTTAATAAAGGTGCAGCCAAATTTTGTGGGCATTTTAGTATTTTTTGGATGTCGTGTATTGTTTGGTTTTGTGATGTCTAGTCCTAGTTGTAAATTGTAAAATGGAACATCCTGACCCTAGTTGATTGTTTAAGGATGAGTTGATCTACGAATTGAAAATACATGTTCCGAAACCAGAAAAAACTACCGATCAATTAAGGTCGCAACTTAGTCACGTATTCAACGTCGAGAGGGATGAGAATCAATTATCTTGTGTTAATAGACAAGGTTCCCGCATTTTATTTGGAACATCCCTTGCTCACAGATAAATGTAACATTTTGCAAATTATGATAGCGCAGTACGCTTGTATCGTCATTAGAAAAGAAAATTCGTAGCACATTGGGTCATTAGAGAACCCGTCTGTTTAGGTTATTGCCAGAGTCGCCTGAGGAGGACACAAAGCTGGAGGAACCTAAACGATTTTGTGGCAAGGTAGAAAATCAGATGGGTGTGGCCCTCAAGGAAAGAACTAACATTAGAGACGGAGAGCCCAATAACCATTAGACAACATAGGACAAGTAGAGAACCCATTATTATCTCGGTGCGGTTTATTAGAAGGAAATATAGGACAAATTCATAGTAGTGACGATTCTCAATGCAAGAAAAACGTTCAAATGTTGAACTTGCCGCAAATAGAGTGTAATGTTTGATCTTTCTTAGAAAAAATAGAGGGATTAAAAAACAGCTATAAATTAATGGACAGTGAAATGTTGACAGCCCATGCCTGAGATATTTTTATTTTAAAGTCAAAACTCACTTTTTTGGATGTTGAAATCACCACAACTTGACTAAATGGTGTGGATGTGTGGAATTTTTTCGATTTTTTTTTCCAGCCAACTTTGTAGATCAGTTTGAGGGGGATATTTTTGGGTGCATTCACGTGCCTCTTGAACCATTCAACAAATTCTTTATTTGTTTCCAGACTCTTATGCATAGGCGTGGGGGATTTTCTGAACTGCAGACGGTAGATCATATTTATTCTAATTTGAGGCCCTCAATTAGGATTAATATAAGGAGTTGTGAAGTAGAGACTGTCTCTCAGCTGTTAAAAGTGTAACAATGTAATGTAACAATGAGATTCGGGACTACAATATGTGGGCTCAATCTAGTAGACAGGAGGCTCGGATTGTGGGGGTGAGTGGTAGAACTTTTGACCCAGCAAACGACCATGGAGTTTATAGAAATAGTCAGAATATAAGTATACTTACACTGACCAATCCCAACCAATCTAAAGAAAATAAATTACATATGTAATTCCAAATTCCACCTAGAACGCAAATGCGTCAAACAATCTTGGTTAAATATTTTGGTTGTGTCGGCGGAGGCAGGTCCACGGCGTAAGGGGAGAAAACTTAATCTCGGACACAGGATTGGGTTTCCTTGCTTGATCGTCACTAATTGTCCTCCATGTCATTCTGGAAAAACAATGTTTTTGGGAGCTCCAGCCAGACTTGGACCATTGAAAATAATCACCCTACTGGACACAGGCTCATTACATAACATTGTTTCGGAAGATCTTTTGGGACTCTTCACATGCGTGGATTAGTTAAGGACTCGGAGAGATGTGAAATAGATTGTGTTACTGCGAGTTTTGAGAAGTTCCGGGTGGTAATAGGAATCAAAGTCTCAGTGAAAATCACAGGGTTGGGCCATTGGGGTTCCTTGTTGCACCCAGGTTGCTGACTCAAATGATCTAGGGACACGACTTTTTTTGAGTGATTAGAACCACCATTGATGTGTACTGTTGAACGATAAAAGTTTCAAATTCCATGCAGGGCTCCTAGTGAAGTTGACACCCCTGTCTTGCCTCGACACTCCTGACGCCAATGTACTCGAAGAGAGATGTGACCACTTACCCGAGTTTGAGGCAATTTTGACCGAGTATTGTGGTCTGTGACTGAATTGGTCATACTAATATCTTTTCTCATAGCATGGAATTAATTCACCACATCCCAGTTAGGTCAAAGGTATATTTCTATGCTCCACCTAAGCTCGAAGTTTTGAAGGCGCATATTGAGAACTTGTTGGAGAAGGGAATAGCGAGAAGATTTAAAAGCCCTTATGCTTCTCTGGCATTCTTATTAGGATACCCCAGGCAGGGGCCACGTATGGTTGTCGATTATCGTAAATTGATTAGGAAAATACTGTACGAGACTATCCCTTTGCCTACCATAGGGATGGCATTTCAGTATCTAGGCCAGGCCCATTATTACACAATCATAGACTTAAACAAAGCTTACTACCAAATCCCTTTAAGTGAAGAATCTGAGCAGTATACAACATTTATCACGAAATGCGGTCTCTTATAGAGTTAAATTATGTTCCCTTTGGTATTTCAACCGGGTCCCAAATACTATCATGGCTATTACATACCGTGTTCTCATATATACAGTTTAAGTATGTCTTCAACTACCTAGATGATCTAGTTATCTATTCTGACAAATTAGAGGAACATAAGAGACATGTTAGAGAATTCTTGAATGGCCAATTTGACGGTGAACCCAAAGAAGCTAAGGTTGGCAGTTTCAGAGATAAGAGTATCTGGGTCACAGGGTATTCCATCAGAAGGTGTCTATAAACCCCGAGCATACCTGACCTATTAAAGATTTCCCCATCCCTGTCATAGAAAATTTCCAGATTTCTTGGCATGGTAGGTTTTTTGGAAGGTTCATCCCAAAATTGGCCAGTTTGGCGGGACCCTTGCACCACTTAAAGAGAAAGGGAGTTCCGTTCGTTTGGTCTTCTGAGTGTCAGGCGTCCTTTGACGCCTTGAAGCGTGCATTGTCCGGGCTCCCCATATTAAAGATGGTCGATTTTTCTCAAAAAGTTTGTTCTCCGAATTGATGCTGGTTCAACTGGACTAGGAGCCATTCTCTGCCAAGAGACTGATGGGTCCCTTCAACCAATCGCATACATTAGCCGTACTCAGCATCCCCATGAGCATAACTACTCCACCTTCAAATTAGAGGCCCTCGAAATAGTATACACCAATGATCGGTTTAGAATATATCTTGAACATCACCCATTTGACTTGTGTAATGTTTAATTCAGCACTCTCATAGTTGTTAAGACATCATAGACAAATCGGGAAAATAGAACGCTAGGTGGCAAAGTTGCAGTCACTTCGATTTGAGAGTGCACATGTTTCAGGGGCAAACAGCCCGGTGGCCAATTCCTTGTCTCGCATGTTTGAGGAATCCAATGACCACAGAAATGAAGATCCTCGGAAGGTCCAGCCTGTTTTGGTTGTGTTGAGCCAAATCCCTGAAGTGTTCACCCCAATTGGAGAAGCGCAGAGAAAGAATCCTGAGTTGTCAAATCTGATCCTATCTTGTGAAGAAGACAAGTCCACTCTAGATCACCTTAAACTTCTAAACGGTTCTCTTTTGATACAACCCACACGTTGCGCAGGTTGGAAGGTTTATGCTCCCTATAGTTTGGCTAGGATGATATTCGCGTATTACCACGAGTCCCTGGTGGGAGGACACTTAGGTGCAAACAAGACCATATTTAAGATTTGTTTGTATTTTTATTGGAAAAGGATTAAAGCAGAAATCAGAGACTGGGTTAGAAAGTGTGAGGTGTGTCTTAGGGCTAAGCCTGCTAAGAATCACCGATTCAGGATTTTAAATTCAGGAGTTGCTAGTTTCCTGCTTGACAGAGTTTTTAGTGGTCTGTTCAGCTCTTACCAAGATCACGGAAAGGACACAATGTCCTACTTGCCTTAGTTGACGGATTCTCAAAATTTGTGTGGATGGTGCCATTGAGGGTGGAAACTTCCAACTCGGTAGTTGACGCTCTATATACTATCTTGTTTTGTAACTTTGGGTACCCTAATATCTTGGTGTCCGACAATGCAGGCCAGCTTACAGCCAAAATATTTGTATATGTATATGTATATGTGTTTTAATAATGGTTTAAAACATGTTACCACCACCCCTTACTATCCGCAACCTTCGCATGTGGAAAGGTTCCACCGAAACCTTAAGGCTGCCGTAATTGCTTTTCACCATGTCCACCATATGCACTGGGATAAGAACCTAGCACCATTTCAAGTAGTTTTCAATAGCGCTGTACATGACTGCCACAAGAAAACCCCTTCTTCCTTGTGTTAGTCCATCACTTGCTCTCCCTGATCAACCTGAGATGGAAAATACTCCTGGGCACCTTGGAGGAAATACCCAACACATGCATTGAGGCTGAGTGGGGGGTGGCGAGGGGTGGAGCTTTAAGTCTACTGAAAAAAAAACACGTAGGTACCATGCAGGAAGATATCCGGTAGCATACAAAGTCAGAGATAAAGTCATGTATGCATTACATAATTACATTAGAGCCATTAACGGCAAAATGGTGAAGTTAAACTACCGGTGGTCAATTCCGACGACTATATCAAAGTTTCTCACCCTTGTCACAGTCCAGTTAATAGATCCTGTCACTTGTCTAGCCACGTGCTGTGCCAATGTCACGCAACTAAAACCTTGTCACTGACTCCATGAGTGAACAAAAGAGCTTAAGTTTTTTATGTTCATATGTATGTTCTGTTTGAGAAGGAAAAGTGTATCTTATGTTCTGATATTCGTTTCCATATGTTGCATTTACCCTCATCTTAACTCAATTACCAAAGTGGTTTTAAGATAATACAGATTACCAAACTCTTCCTTCACCTCTGACAAGACATCTTGTGAATGTGGGGAATGCCAGGCCTCCACCGTGGTTCGGATTCCACGTTAAACTGTAGGTCCTCCATTTCATCTCACAATCACCCTACCATTACACATTAGCGTAAGTGCGTATAACCCGAATGGGTAGTAAAACGTGGTGCTAATAATAATAATAATGTGTGTTATGTTAATTTTATCTCTACATATTGTTTTCTCTAAAATACATTTTCGATCAATAACCTGAATTTTGTTGAAATAATGATTGTTTCTTATTTAATCACTTTGTTCTAATAACCACATATTTCTACCAAGTCCTTTGAGGAATATTTTTAGAAATAATTCGCTAATATCTTAATGTAATTAATTTTGGTGATCTAATTTTTATATAGGTAGGTTACACTTCAGCGTGTGCTGACGGAACTCTAGCTGTTGTTAAATTTTGAAATAGGTTTTATTTATCCAAGGTTAATACATACCAAGTGATCTGTTTTGTAATATTTAGTCACATGTGACATTGTTATATGTTTTGGTCCATGTTTTTCCCTTGGTTGGTCTGGATTTTTATTCTGTAATTACTTTATTCTGCTCCTATCTTTTGACGCCTCATTTCTTAACGTCCAGCGCTTAAGTTTAAGGAGGTGAGGGGAGGGGCTCTGTGCTGAGTTTCCTTGACTTATTTGTGTGTACGCAGTAGTGCTTGTTTGTTTGTCCCTGCACGGACGGCTGCACACGGTCGCGGCTGGCATCAAGGTTCTGGCTTTAAGCTCGTTGCGAGACTCTTGGTTCTGGGCTTGGTGAGAGCATGTTGGGCTCATTGCGATGTTATTACACGCAGGCACGGAGATGAGGTTTTCTTGACGTACAGTTATTCAACCATTCAACCGAATCAACCAAGGAGTCGAATTAGAGCCCTGAATAAAGACTTGAGTGACTACATCCTGAGTGCATTCTTCGTACAGCCCCTTCATAACGACTTGTTGTGCCGTGCCCAAGTCTGATTCGCGAACACCTACTATTGGCCCTGGTGTAAATGGGGGCTGACACATTGTCTCCCATAATGGTAGAGGGGACCACGAGAGGTGTGGACACATTATTAATGTGAAATTTGATATTCTTACAATTTGTTAGCTTACCAAATGATTTATAAGTGGAAATGCCGATATCATTTTAATTAAATAGCTTATACTTAATATTGCTTTTTAAAAATGGATTTTTATGTACATCAAATGGAAGCTCAAAAATAACGAGCCTCCCAAAACTTTCGATCTCAAACTCTACCCTTAATAACAAGCTCGGCTCGAAGTTTGAAATCTGAGAACTTGCAGAGTCCTAATAGTTTTGGATACTAACATTTCATTACTGAAATACTGAAAATATATGTGATTCTATTTTTGATACTGGAAATACTGGAATATACTTGAATTTTGAATCAGTTTCTGGAAAATATTAAGCCTTTTCTCATTAAGTGAAATGCTGGCTATGGTAGTTTGCATCAATTTATCCATATACAAACTGAAAATGGGAGTGGTGGCCTCTTGCCTCACCGAGCTTTAGTCCTTTAAAATATATACTATTTTTCGTTGAGTTACATCTTAAGACAATGTTAATTACTTAATGCAAACATTTTATTATAAAAGTCTGTCTTTTAGAATATCTCACACTAGTTTATGCCTCAAATGGATTATATGAGGGCCACAACCAACACTTATTTTTGAGCAAGGAGTTTCTGCCTTTAGAGTCTCGGATTGAATTTCCCACAAGAGATGTCAATATAATTTTTAACATGAAACTCTCTTAAATCAATTTAAAGTACATTAAAACAGAATTTATATTGTATTTAAGTTTTTTTTTATAAAACTCCAATAAACTACAAACTTAGAAATTGACAAGCAATATAAAATTACATTAGGCCTACTAATACTTTCAGAGGGCGGATTGAACTATCCCAGAGTTGTCTCGTGTTCAGGGTCATTCTTCACTCATGGCCAAAGGTCCTGAGTTTGATTGGGATTGTGTCTAGGTATCATTTTTAAACTAATTTACTAACAACTAATTCACCCTAGCAAAAGATAATTAAATAACTGTTAATTTTTTTTAAGGCTATCATCTATTAGGCGTCTGGGAGCTCAGGTTTTTTAAAAAGCAAACCAACTTCAAGAAAACTTCTCAGAAAACTCCCGAGTTTGAGTCGAGCTTTTGTTGAATAAATATGGTTAATTTAATAATATAACTAAAAAAACATGAAGGCTATTAAAATCATTATTTTCAAATAAAATTAAGAGTAGGATATTTAAAACTAATAAATATTATATTTGAATTGTCACTAAGCAATGGTAAAAACATGTTTCAAAATCTAAAATACCCTGTTTTTAATTAATTTTATAAGCATAATCAAATCAAAGTTAAAAAATCTAAATAACCTAGTGCTTTGACCACTGGGTATTAACTATCACCCAGGATAAACATTATTCTAGTAGAGATAAACTCACTTTGATTGACAACTCATGATCTGATCTCACTTAATTAGCAGCAGCCACTAGGTAGAAGAAATGGTAGCTATAAGGCAGACTAGTTTTCGACCCCTTGCTAATTATTGAAAAAAAAGCTAAATTGTGAGCATAAATAATTATTAATAGCACTAATAATCCACAATAATAATAATTGCTAAGTGTGCTTTTTCAAAACTAGCATGGTTATATAAGCCCAAAGGCCTGTTTTGTCTTCATATTTTGCATGAAATGTAACTAAATATTGTTAATTTTATCATACTTTAAATCATGAATTAATTAAAATCAACTACTAGTAAACTACAACATTAATTTTAAATAAATATAGGCCTTGTTTCCATGAGAACATTTTGAGACCCCTGATATCTATAATTTGAGCAATGCTAGTTATAGTTTGACCACCCTTTATAGATGACCTTGCGAAGGGGATGGTTGTCTCATTTGCTGCTGGTTCTATTCTCAGTCTATTACCTAGCCCCTCCTCCTCAACATGTCAGAGGAAGAAAGAAATAACTTTATTTTAGACTAGCCTACACTAGCAGCCACTAAAGGCTTTCATTGCTAGGATATTTTTTTGCGTCAATTCATTTGAATATTCGTGAAGTAAAAATATTAAATTATGACAGACCTAACCCTAACTTTCTATCATGTTATGCTTTTGAAATAGGTATTGTTTGGTTTATTAGAGAGCTTTTCAAATATACTGGAATTTAAAAAATCTAGTTCAGTAGACACCCTGATGAAGGTTGTATTAAGTCCATGAAATATTTGGACTAACGTAAAGAATGCAAGCTACAACACTGCAATTTTTGCTTCACATAGCCCACGTACCATTCATATATAGGGTAACTGCACCAGTAGTCGGCCACCTATTGTAATTTTCTTGTTCATTTTCCTGTTTTATCGTGTTAACATCACTGATGCTACTAATTTTTTTTTATTGGTATTTTATGAAATTTATTAACTTTTCAAACTATTTATATATATATATATTCATGGTTCGAAAAGAAAAAGTCAAATTAATTAAAATAGAACACAGAAATTTATTAACTTTTCAAACTATTTATATATATATATTCATGGTTCGAAAAGAAAAAGTCAAATTAATTAAAATAGAACACAATCGCTAGTATTCGGTCATCGAATTCTATTAGTCGTCCGCAATAAATCCAGTATTCGGCCATGCATGCATTAGTACTTAGTAGTAGGCTATTTAAAGAAAATCAGAGAAACAAAGATTTATCTTAAAAAGCGCTGTTTTATTATTTATGTTCACAAAAAAATTATCTCTACCGTAATTTGAATTAAAATATTAAATATAATAATACAAAAATAATAAGTCACTAAAAACATATATATTAAAATTACATAAAGTGGATTCCATTATTTTAATGAAAAATAGAAGTCCTATCATTAAAATTGTTATAATAAAAAATATAGGCCTATGCCTTTAGTCTAAAATAACTGTAACCTATTATAAATATTTAAAAAAAACTGCTTTAGCTCTAACATTAGCTCATAAAAAGTGAAATTGTATTTATTTATTTGCACCTGTTTGGTTTTAACTAAATTTTTCTTACATTTAAGTAAAGTTACAGTCACTAAAAGCAAACTGTCTTTGCGAGCATAAAATAGGCTATTACAGAAAATTATGCCACTAAAATGTTTCAATGTGTTATGAATTTTATACACATAACAATCAGTATTACAAAATTAAAACTCTTAAAAATTAAATTAAAAATTATAAGCTATAAATAAGATGAGAAAAAAATATCATAAATATAACTAAAGATTAACGTTACAATTTGGCTTGAGGTAGCACCAACTTAAGATTAATAAAGACTAGAGATCATTGTGATTAATGTTAAATCTTAACAATCCTCTTCCATATTTTTCTGGTATTTTTAGTCTAACCACTATGTCCTTATGTTCAAATGGATATTCATCCTTAATATCAGGGTAACCATACACATAACCACAATGATTTAATGTATTTTTGGGGTGAACAAAAGAACCTGTATAGCCTTCATTGTCGACTTCTAATACTTTTCCAATAAAAAACCTTTTCTTTTTCTGATCATCTTCTTTCAAAGCAAATACCACCCAATCATCTTCTTTTACTGCTTCACATTTGCCTACTGGTTTTACATTTGGGAAACATTTTCCAAATTTCCATACTTTAGATGATGTAACTTGCATCACTTCAATTTTACTTGATGTTTCATGGGTAATATTGTGAGTTATTGCATCTTCTGATTGAAATTTAAGATTGCTGGTTTCTAATTAATTTTGTTTACAGCCACTGCAACAGGATTTTTTATGTGTTTTTCACTTTCATCATTTTAGCCTTTTGTTTTGTAGATGTTATCTGAACATGTTTGGTTTCTTCTTTCGGAAGTGCAGTCTCTGTAAACAGCAGTTAACTTCTTTAATTTAAGATTTTTATTTTTTACTCTCTCTTCTTTCCATTTGCATTTTCTTTCTAATTCATTTTTTTTTTTGTGTAGAACTCCCGCCACTTGTCGGAAGAAATTGTGCAGGGATTTTTTCTTCAAATATTCGTTTTTTTACAGTGGCTATTGCCTTAGGATAAAATAGATGTTTTTTAAAAGGGGATGATACGCCTATGCATGTTCTATTTTGGGATGAGGTGCTAGAAAAACACACTTTTTGGAGCATACGTTGGCTATTTTCTGTTACAATGTCCTTTTCAATCGTGTAGGATTGTAATGGTGGGCCTATTAGATCACTGGAAACAATATTTAAGTATGGATGATTTGATCGGTCTGCAGAAGCATTGTAATTACTTTGATTTTCTGGAGTAGGATTACCTGGACACAGTTGATTATCTGTACTTAAAAATTTTGCATCAGTTCGTTCCTCAGGCGATGGCAAAGCAGAGATACTACAATTGGTCAAAGAAAGCATCGGAGACGTTGTGGAATTAGTTACAAATACTGTATATACATCAACATAATTTAGGAGTATATTTTGTTGTATTTGATTTTTACTGGAAGGATTTGTTGTTTCAACTAATTCTACAACACTCAGATGTGTTTCAGATATATTTTTACTAGGAAACATTTGGCTTGATACTGAAATACAGTGGTCATCATTTTTGCTTGATGTTGATGGTTCTTTTCCTTGTATCAGATAATTTTAGTGTGCATATTCAACTTCTTCTATTATATTTATTACCTCACTTTTAGTAGGCCTATTTAATTCCATGTAACTTTCGTATATGTCAACTGAAGATGGATCAATTATGATGTCCATTTCGGAAATATCAATGTTTTGCAATTCATAGTCCTGGATTGTTACTAAAGGTTCATAATTTGTGGAATGCATTGTTGTTTCAACACTGGAAACTTCTTAGGAGAAAGTGGTATTCAATTCATCAGACCAACGAGTTGCTGATATTATTTGTTTAGTTTTACTGAGTTCTTCAAGCAAAATATCAACATTAATTCCTTTGTCAATTAAGTCTTTTTACAAGATTCATATTACATTTTCAGAATTACTAATATCGATTTCTTTCAGCTGATTGACAGTATTTCCGTCTGCAAAAGTCTCGAGTCTATTTTGTATACATTTGGAATAATCTACTGCATTCTTATTGAATGGGAATAAGCCACATCTCTTAAATCCGTTTTGAATAGACCTTTCCATTGATGGGGCTTCAAGAACTTTTTGTAAAACAGGTGCATAAGTAGCTTTTGTCAAAACAGTATTAACATTTTCTGGCTAATTTGGTCATTTTCTGACAGTTTCCTTCCAGCCAGACTTCAGTAGTTTAAATACACTTACGTCAGCTGGCTGCAGAATGTGTGATGTATTTGGGTGCAATGCATACAAATTTATATTGTTTTCACTACAAAACTGACTGATTTCAACAGTAAGATGAGACTTATGGCCGTCAACGAATACTTAAACAGGTTTTGTAATATGTTCTTTAATTAACCATCTATTTAAACCATTTGCTAAGTATTTGAAAAATAATTCACGTCTCATCCAGCAGCTTTCACTTCTACCCAAGAACCAGTCATTTGGCATAATATCTACAACCGCACGGGGGTGGTTTAATGAATGGAAATACAACCATAGGGTGTACTGTTTTACCATTGGCTATAAAAACTGTGATAGTTTCCTTTTAATTACTCAACTTAATGTCATAAACATTTCGCCAGCCTTTAGGTGCTATTACTTTGCCAGTTTTTGGACACATGCTGAACGATTTTTCATCTGTTTAGAATTCGATCTGGATCAGAAAGAATTTCTTTTTCACCTATTTTATTTAGATAATCTTCCAGCTCTCTGAACCATTTCTTAATTAGTTCTTCGGTAATTCTGTTTCTACCTTTTGTTAAACTTTCAGGTGTCTTTGTCACAAGTTGCAGATGACGTCTCATGAAACTGCAATACTATTTCTTTCTAGGACGACCATCTATGAATGGTGTTTCTTTTTTTGTCGCCTTCACAATTTGCTGTACTGGATTTAGTAAATCGTCTGGCTTTTGTGGAAAACCACTTTAGCTAAATCTTCCAGCCATGTCACAAGTTTAAGCTCCTCTTCTTTAGACAATACCGGGTCAGGTCTCATTTTGCGATCACCATCTTGCAGTGAAACTTTTCCACTAAGACGATCTTGAATCGAAGTTCGGGGTACTCCAAAGCGCCAATTAGCTTCCCAAACTGATATTTTGTCATCATTTATAGCCCTCAATGTCTCTGACATGACGTTGGTAGATTAGCTGTGGTACTGAGGCTGTTTTCCTGTAGCCATTTTAGATGTTTCCAAAGTGAAGATCTGAAATTGTAGTATTTGCTTTTGACTATTTTATCTGAAAAAAATTCCAGTTATGATACTCATAGTTTATTAATAAACAAAATAGCATAATATTTTAGGAGCTCAGAGGAGGAAATGATAAATTAATTAAAAAAGGTGAAGGTTGAATGTCGTTTGAATTTAGTTTTCACGATTTTGCGTCTAAAGAGACGTGTACAGAACTAATGAACAGGAAGTAAAATATATGCTCATATATTAATTTTAAATGCAAAAGTAAAAAAATAGTGAAATCAATAATTTTTTCTTTGGGCGATAAAATTATTTGAAGACACAATAACAAAACTTAAATTACTTTACCTGAAAACAATTTCAATAAATGTAAAATAATAGTATATACTCTATACTGTGTATACTGTTATGGTGCTAGTATGTTTTTTTAAACTATAATTTTAATGGCCTATGCATTGAATGATCTTTGAATTTTGTTAAAATACTGGGTATAAATTATTACAAAAACACACGACCTCACATTATTAACAACCAAACTGAATGGCCGACCATAGGAAATTAATAATCATTAGTGATTACCAGCAGTCGGCCATTTCAATTAATTGTGACTGAATAACATAAAAGCCTAATTTTAACAGAAAATAACATTTTCTCTCAATAACCATTGGTTGGCCGAATACTAGAATAAACGCATAGTTTGTACCCAGTGGTCGGCCACCTTAAATTTTCTTACTCTTTGAGAACAAATTTAATTTTTATGACCTAAAATAGTAGTTTGACTCATTCTACATAAAATGCACAGACTCGTTTTAAGAAAAAATTCAATACTACCATTGTAACTTCTTAATTGGAAGAGCACGTGGTTAGCACAAAAACATTAGCAGCGCCATCTTACAGTCAACTCAGTGTGACACCCCATACCACCACCGCAAAACAATTAAAGCTAATGTACAAATCAATGTTGGCATTACTGATTCAACTACATAAGACTGGCCGAGCATTGGGGTATCAAGGAATAGACGTAATTTTTTTCTTATAACAAAATACACGAATGTGGCCGAAAACTGGAGAGTGGCCTACTACAGGAGACTTTACCCTATCCCGACATATTTCATCTAGTCCAAATCTTTTGTTTTTACTCAAGCAATGAGTGTCTTAAAAATATCTTCAAATAATTATTTTGCAGCACAACATGGACATGAACCCTAATTCCTGCATTCCTTATACTATTCACGTTATATATACCTTATATTTTTATACATGCACACATGCATGTGTGTGCATACACCCACAATATTTATACATCCTCTCCTGTTCACAATTTTTTCTAAGACATGTATTCGGATTTATAAAATAGTGGATTCGACTCAACTCTAATTTTAAAACCTAATTGTATGACTAAAAACAAATTTAAATTAACGTAATTAAAATTTTTTTTTTAATGAAATACAACTAAGATATTTTAAAGAAAATTATTCTTTTAAAATCTAAAATAAATGGTTTTTAAGTCATTAAAATAAATCATGCGATAGTAATAATTGATAAATCCAAAGATTATTTTTTAAATATACTGTGATAGAAACCAATTGATTAATTCTATGATTTATTTTTGTACTATAAGGGATGTTGAAAAAAAAATATAGATTTGGATGTAGATATTTAGCAAATTTTTAACGTAAACCCTATTAAGTCCTTGTTCATATGGAGTGTAGTTATTTCACTTGGTGCCGACCTCATACCAGTGAGAACTTTAAACCTTAATGCTTTTAGGATATACATAGTAGACATTGCATTAAGCTATTCCTGATACAGTCTTGCACTAAGCTTATTTGTATTCTAACAGCTGTACAGAGGGATGCCTTAATATATATCTTTCATCCAAACACAATCCCTCCTTTATTCAACATTAGGTTATTCTTTGACATTCCAATAGCCAGCTACCCTCTTTTTTGGGGTCCTTCCTTTTTTTAGTAAATAATAAAAATGTATATTTTATTTTTACTGTGCAGGTGGTAGAACCATATTAGGGAAAGGGGACAGTTACAAAAAATGGTTTTATATGCAATTCATAGGCCAAAAGTAGGTTATGAGGTCTCTCCCAAATTTTTTGATATTTGGATGCCCTTATAAGTAATTTATTGGTCCTCAACTAAAGAAAAAATCTAAAATGTAAATCCTCTTGGAAGTTATTTGGAGTGGTCTGTACCTATAAGGTTTTTAAAATATGAATGCTCTTTATGGTTAAAACGATAAACCTCATTCGAATATCAACAGATGGAGGAAAGTTATTAAAATACGGATAAAATTTCCATTTAAATCTTTTAATGATAAACACTACTCTCGATGGTTTGCATAGAGAGTCGATTGCAAAGCAGCCACTTTTAAGCTTTTGGTATCTCGCTTTTAAATGATCCTGAGTCACTCTACAACTGATTGGCTGTTGGTCTAAAAAGAGAGATTTGGACATTGTAATAACACCTTCCAATAATACCTTTTTATAGTTTTGAAATAAATATAATTTTAACCAAACTTTATACAGTTGTAATAGGTTTTTAAAATTGATTTTGATTCAAGGCCATCTTTCAGCTCCATATCCTTAAATATCACAGAGAGTGGAATAAATCTTAACTGAGACAAATTTATTACAGGGATGGGGGGCAATATTTTTCCAACTGGGACAATGACCCTCCTGTACTCATCCCCCTCCTTCTTCCTCTGAATCCGGGTTCCACTACCACTCATACTATCTATTAAAGATCAGATGATCATATAACTAACTATTCATTTATATATTTTTCAGTAACTTTAAAAACAATCTGAGACTAAGGCCGTTAACCTTACTACAATACGTAAGCCTAATAATAATTAAACATTGACCTTACATTCTGTTATCATTTCCCCTTAAAATATATTCTCAAGGGTAACGGAGGTTTACAAAAAAATATTTTAAGCCCAACTTATTTCTGCTAAAACAATATATATTTTTTTAAACACATTCCCCATTCAGATCTATTTCACTTTAAAATTCCCAATCTTTCTTAGGTTTTCCAGACCAATGAATATATAGTTTCCTAGTATTTTATTTATTCATAACACCGCTTCTTACTACCCGTTCGGGATATACACCTAGTATTTTAAATGAAAAGCTATACTTAAAAATATAATTTACCAAGTTTTTGGCACAAAGATGATAAAAAAGCATATGGATTTAGGATGAAACTAATAGTTTATGTTATTTGGTTATGCTTTCTACTTGTATTTCAGAGATTAGTGAAAAAATATTTGAAAATGTTAGTGAATTTTTATGATTTCTTTAACTTTTTGACTTTTTCTGGTTTTCCCAAATTCCCTTGACTTCCAGGTTTTATCTGTTTTCCATGTACGTACCCTACCCTGATCAGTGCTGATGTTGTGTAAAGAAGTTTAGTGAGCTTTTAAACTATATACAGCATAGTCAAATAATTATAAATTGACAATGTTTAAAAGAGGTTTAAACATATTCAAATATTTCATCCAAAACATAACAAAAGAGCTTTTGATAACATTTTCAGCTTTTTAATTTTATTAGGGTGGATATAGATGACCAAAAATTAAACTGTGGTTTTAAAAAAATATTTTCTTCATGTCCAAATTAAACTTTCAATCGACTGTGAAATTTTATTAAATTAAGCATATTGTTTAAATAATTAACCCTATTATTCTTTGGGCCTTACTATCCTGTTATTTTTTTTAATTAAGGCAGTTGCAAATAACGTTTTATTAAATTTTTGTGAGATTTTTTTGTTTGTAAAATATATACCCAATAAGAGCTATTCATTATTTTATCAAGGCCTAGAGCATAATATTATATAATTAAGGCAGTTGCAAATAATGTTTTATTAAATTTTTGTGAGGATTTTTTGTTTGTAAAATATATACCCAATAAGAGCTATTCATTATTCTATCAAGGCCTAGAGCAATATTATTTAAGCATGATTGTTTCAAAGAATTAAAAAAATTAAGATATTTGTTAATACTAGATCAAGACAGTTCTTTGGGAAGATTTTTCACTGTAGGATAAATTTGTGTTTCTTAAAAAATAATTCATATTATCTTGATAAAAATGTTAACACCTGCTTTGGTGGCCGCATGGGCTAAGGTACTACTCTCACAGTATAAAAGACTGCTGATGATGGGGAGATTCAGGTTTGAATCTCGGTCATGTGACCTGGGGGTGGTTTTCCACTCTCCTTACCAGTGTATTTTGACTAACATTTTGTAACATGAATTATACATTAGTGTATAGCCTGAATGGGTAGTAAAATGCGGCGCTGAAAAAATAATTATACATAATGTTTTCATTATTCTTAAAAGTGTCAATCTGATGGTAACCGGTTATACTACAAGTATTTTGAGTATGCATGATAAATATCAGGGATAGCTTAAGAGAGTCCTAGTCCCCACACTATAAGAAAAGGGGGGGCGGGGGGCCTTAGGCCCATCCTTTTCTGGAGCTCCTGTTCCCATCTCTCTACTCCCACCCCCTCTCTCACACTCCTCATTTCACAAACCATATCCAAACAAGCATAGAGAAGATTAAACAATGGATCATTCATCAATAGTCACAAGACAAGGCAAATAAGTTGTTTTAAGGAGTTTGGAATTCTGAACCCCATTTTTTTTAAATCTTTAAAATAAAAATTTATCCACATTATATGCTGATAAGATAATGTAATAAGATTGATTAAATAGATGGAAACCAATCTCTAACCCAGTTTACCATCTAAAGAATCCTAAACCAATAGAACAATACATATAATCTACATTTTAATACAATAAATGGAATAGTACAATATTTGTACAATTATATTTAAACAAAATGTTAGGATTAGAACTTAAGACTTAGATAGATTGCTCTAGAAATATCTAGAAATATCTAGAGCAATCTATCTGAGTCTTAACTCTTAATTATAGCCACTCATTACTTTCAACTGTTTTTTGGAATGTTTTCTAAGCTGTTAAAAAGTTAAGAGTTTTATTTTCCACTGCCATAGTGCGCTACCACACCTCCAACATAAAGACCAAAGTTCATAAACAAAGTCCGGACACTTAGCTATGAAATTCATATTTAGAGCTTCAACTTGCATATGTAAGTAATTTATTGTATAGACTATCTTTAGCTTCATATGTTACAGGTATGAAAAATACACACAAGATGGCAACACCGTGTATGCTGTGGTCGGCTACATGACCGTCTACCAGTATTACGCTTACCCAAAAAACATACGACCTCGGATCAGCCAGATGCTGGTGCTCCCTCCATATCAACGACGTGGCCTGGGAGAAAAGTTATTGTCCACCATGTACCAACATTATATCAATGACAACAGAGTCGTTGACATCACAGGTGACTTGTTTTACAATAGGAGTGTGCGAAGTTCACTTTTGCAACTATAGTGAAGTAGAATTGAATAAAATGAAATATTCCTCAAGCCAAATCAAAGTTTGAATAGTAAAATAAAAATGTAGGCTGAAAAAATTTATGTTTCATAACTATGTAAATTTAGGTATTGATTTACCAAATGCTACATTTCAGAGATAATTAATTATTTTAGTTTTTCTTATGCGAACATTAATTTGTGATGGAAATAACAGAAAAATATGAAATTATTAAACATATATATGTTTTTTGTTGAATCTTTGTTATTGTCTAATTTGAACTTTTACTTTTGAATCAAAGTCGAAGGGAACGAATATATGAAGCTAAGTAAAAGTGTTTGAATCTTCGCACACCTCTATTATTTTGCTAACATCTTTCTCAGGAACTTTGACTGTCCAAGATCTCCAAAAGTACCCTACTTAAGATGCATAGTTCTTTGACCAATCATTTCCAAATTTGATTTAAATTAACTAAAAGTTTTAAAATTTTCTAGCTGATTCTCATAGCTCATATTAAGGTAAGACATTTTGTCTGTTTGTTTACCACAGCTAAAATTATGAAACAATTTTAACAAAATTTGATGTGATTGAATTTAGTGCCAGGCTAATGATTTGGTAAGAGACAATAAATATTCTACATCCAGTGACCTGAAAAACTAGGAAATGTCAGAAAAATTGCTTGGTTAGGGAAAGTAGAGCAATTTTATCATACTTCTGGAATATTTTTTAAATTCACTCTAAAAATATTAGGGTTGGGCCGATGGCGATTATTAGTCCGATTATTGCATAACCAGCGATTTTGATAATCGGTGTTTGAATCTTCGATTATTCAAAATGTGTGGGTATATTTTAAGACCTAAAAATATATATAAAAAATTTGTTTATCCCTTCTCCCTAATATGTGATCTTGAAATATTTATTTATCTAATATAGCATTGAAGCGTGTGATAAAAAAAAAATAGCGAGTGTTTCTCACTGATCAATATAAATTATTCAAAAATTTAAGTATTTATATCAACTAATATGTGATCTTGAAATATTTATTTATCTAATATAGCATTGAAGCGTGTGATAAAAAAAAATAGCGAGTGTTTCTCACTGATCAATATAAATTATTCAAAAATTTAAGTATTTATATCAAGAATATAAAATAAATTTTTTAACTCCAAGATTGTGTTGTTTTTCCTTCTGGCTAGACATCAAGTTTTAGGATTTTTATGTTTTTGCAGATCATATGGTTTGGCGTAGGGATACATAATTAGGTCTGGTAAGTTTTCATAGCTGCCAGTCAGCACCAAAGAAGTCGTAGGGTTACTGTAACAACAGCTTATTCTTAGCGACTTACTTTTGCAATAAACAGAACATCCAACATCCCAAACAAAATATATCAAAATAAATATATTCACCATCGGCCTTTTTCCAATTTATGCACGTTATTAGAAATAAAAATACTCACAAGATACAAATTTACTAACCATCAAAATGTTGGAATGTTGGTATTCATTTATGACGAGTTGCAGTTGTTTAATGTAGCCATATTTGTGATAGAGCATGCGCAGCG